>BDMB01000069.1:146636-157066 GCA_016859785.1 Macrotyloma uniflorum | reverse complement strand
GAGATAGTGAGTATTTTAATTTTCTCTTTTTACATGTTTCACTGGTAATTGGTGGTTGTAATTAGTGAAGAATTAAAATATAAAGAGTGGGAAATTATCTCTGGTTTGAGGTGATTTGGGAACTGGAGTAGGGTTAAGGTATAACCCGAACCAGTATAAATTCTGGGTGTCTCTTCTTTCCCTTATCTCATTTAATTTTCCGTTGCGTATTTAATTATCTGCTAAGACAATTAATAATCAAGAGGATTAATTTTTGAGGAAAATAAATTAAAAGGTTTTATTTTTAACATCAATTCACCCCCCCCTCTTGATGCCACTTATTGATAACACCTTAGTCCATAATCTACGAGTCAACAAGATTATCTAAACTACAAATTAGTGCATCTATAATTTCATCAGTTGTTTCCTTTGCTAATTCATTATCATCTTGATTCTTTTTGTTGCTCTTCTTCCTTAGAGCCTTACATTGATTGGTAAAGTATCTCATTTTTTTATAATTTTAACAAGTGATATTATCCTAGACTTTTGTATGTGAACTCCCTCTAGATTTTGATCGGCCTCAACCTTATTATGACCTTTCTAGCTACTTCTTCCTCTATTTTTAGTACTAGAGACTTTTATTTGCAGTCTCCCGTTAGATTTTGATATGCCTCGACCTTGATTATGACCTTTCTAACTACTTCTTTCTCTATTTTTAGTACTCAATGTTGAAACTGAGTTAGAATTGGAAGATTCTCCTAAACTTACTATTTTTAGTCACATATGTTATCAAACTTCAACTTGTTATTACTTGTAAAGCTCAGAAATGTTATCAAACTTCAACTTGTTATTATTTGTAGAGCTACTAGTAAAAGTTGTACCCCAACTTTCCATAAGAGATGATAATAGACTTAATGTCTCATTATCAAAAGTGATATGCATTGATGTTAACTAGGCAATAATTGTGTTAAATTCATTAATGTAATTAGTAAAATGAATTACTTTTGCTTATTTTGAGGTTAACTATGAATCAAATACACTTTGTTGGTCATAGATTGATTCTCATCCATAGAGCATTTTATGATATTAGAAATAAAACATTAAAGAGAGAAAGTAATAAATGACACAAATATTTAATGTGATTCAACATACAATATGTATGCATTCGTCTACAACAATATTTCATTTTTTTACACTTTAAAGTCTTATAACAGTTTGCTTATATAGCAATTTAGAAAATAATATCTCATAATATTAAGCCTCTGTTTGGATTTAGAAAAATATTATTTATGAAGACGGATATGAAATGATTTTGTTAAAATAAAAAAGAATATTATTAATTTAGAGAGAAATTCACCTGCTTTTTCTTTTCCGCTTAAATTGTGAAGATTTGCGAAAAAAGATATATATACATAATTAAATATTATATAATACAACATAATTGATTATAAATATTATTATTTTATTTATTATTATATTATATTAATAAATAAAATTAAAATAATAAATAATTATTAATAATATTTATATTTTTATAATAATAAAATTAGGAAATAATAATAAAATATAAAATTAAATAATAAATATTTTATTTTAATAATAATAAATAATTAAAAATAATATTAAAATATAAAAATAATTAGTTAAATTTCTATTTTTTTTTATTTCTCCTCTTTTCCCTTAATTCAAACAACCTCATTTTCTTCTCTCTTTCTTTTTTTTTTTCTCAAATTCACTCTTTAATCCAAACAACTTCTCCTAAATAAAACTAAAACTAAATTTTATAATACCAATAATAAATATATTATTCAAATTAAAAATAATATTTAATAATTTATAATATCAAGTTATTTAATCAAGTCTCCTTCATTTTTTTTATACTTGATTTTAAATAATTGTGAGTTCTATAATCATTTAAATATATGAGTTATTATTTAAAGATTAATAACTATTATATTAAAATATTAAATTTATATATCCAAATATTATTTTTTTATTAAAAAATTAAGATTCTCAAATAAATATTTATTATAATGAAATATTTATAATCTATAAAAAATAGTTCTTTCTATCCTATCTTAAAAGACGAATTATAAATTCTCTATTATAAAAAAATTGAAAATTTTATTTAAATTTTTTTATTAATAAAAAAATTAAATTCAAATATTTTTCAGTGTGGAAGGGAATAGATGTCTAGATAAGAAAATTATCTGGAAAAAAAAAATCTACAATTCTAAACTTTTAACAAGGAAAATAAATTGGCCTATTAAAGGATTAAGTATAATTTAAGGCAGATAGCCTTCATCCAAATGGGCTCCCATGTGACTCTTGCCGGCCTGATATTATTTCGATATGGGCTTCTGTTTCTGTTGGATCAAGTGGTTTTGACATATATTTCCACAATATAAAATTATTAATACATACAAGGTTAGGCATTTTATTTTATGTTTTTCTAGCTTAAAATATATTTTTTCATATTGTCAAAATTCATATATATTAAATAAGTTCTTTACATGTTACTTTTGTTCTTCTAAAATTTATAAAAAAGTTTTAAGTTCGGTTAATAATAGTGATAAAAAAAACTTTGTAAATATAGTTTTTTAAAATTAAAAGTGATTTTTGATTATATATATATATATATTTAACATTATATATTTATCAAAATAATTTTTAATAATTCAGTATTGTATTGTTTTTCTTTCATAAAAAAAAATATTATTTTCCCTGTTTCGATTCTTATATTGTAAAACATGTTTCATGCAAGAACATATATTATGAAAGAAACTAATTATGCAGAATTTTAATAAACAAAATGACAGTTTTTATGATATATGTGTTCTTTTAATTATTCATTTATAATCTATACTACTATATCAGTATAAGAAAATCTATAATACCATGTAGTAAATTAAATAAAATATTGAATTTGCAATTACTCAATTGATTAAGAAACACTAAAATAATGATGCTAATAATTGAAATAATACTACTGCTAATTGTTCATTTGCAACTATGACTCTATCACTACCAATCCTCCAATTTAAGAATCTACATCACAAAGCTGCTTTTCTATCTTTTATGCTTTTTCTTTCGAAGTTGTCTACTTTGTTCGAAACTTAGTTGATATGAATCTTCATCATCAGTTCTAAGATTCCATAGTTAGAGTCCCAATTTTTAATAAGATTTCAGTCTTTCTATAATTAAGTGAGTTTCATGCCTTTGATTACTAGAATTAACTCTGAATACATGAAGTGGCAGATCCTCCAACATTCCAACTCACAGATCAGAAGCAATGAAGAGATTGTTTCTACTGATATCGTTTTAGCTTCAAAAGCTAGTTCTCCTAATCCTGCTGCTGTCACTGCAATACAATCATCCACTCTAGTCTCTTAGTTGCTAGGAAATGCCATATCTGTAGCTCAAACAAGAGAAGGTTATTTGTGTAACCTGAACCAGACATAGAAGATTGTGGCAAATTGCAAAATACTGGAAGGAAGTCAAGAGGAGATGACACATTGAGCCAGTTTGGTTAAACTTAAACATAGATGTTTCTGAAACAAATATATATATATATATATATATATATATATATATAAGAACTGTTTATTTTAAAATAAGTAGATTAGACAAACATATAAACAAATAGAAATATGTTTATTTTATTAAAAAAAGTGTTTTTTGATGAGGTTCAGAGGCATGAGGAGAAAATGATCATAATCCTATACTGGTTGAAATAAACTGAGTTTTGAGATTCAGTTCCTTTAGGACCTCAGAAAGGAAGTGGAAGGATTCAATTAGTGTGTTATAAGTACTTGTGGGACAATTTAGTTCCATGATGATTTCCCATCTAAAGAGTTGTTTGATTATTTTGAGTTAATCATCAACCTACTCAGGACTGACTCTTGATGTGGTGATATATTATACAAAATACATGAAAGATGTTGTCACTTGCTCATGATCATTTAATGTTGAGATATGAATCTCAGAAAGATCATGGATGAAGTAAAAGCTACATATGATAGTTGGATAAAGAGTGAAATCCAAAATTATTGAGGAAGAAGAGCAATGTATATGTGATTTCTGTTATTTTGTTTGAGTGACCTGTGTTAGGAAAAATGATACGATGACAGAGATGGAAAGATGAGGTAGAAAGAGAGAGATGTGGGAAGAGAGAGAAAGAGAGTGAAAAAAATATTTCTTAGTCAATTTTTGATACGTAACACGAAGAAATATAATGAAAAATAGTTATAACATTTAACTATTTTTGTTACATTTAACAGTCTTCTATAAATTTATGGTGGAAGCAATGTCCACCAGAAGTTTATGTCGAGAAATCATGAATCAAAGAACTTGAAATTGACTTGGCAAGAATGTCAGCAACTTGATATTTTCCAAGAAGATGAATGACTTCAATTTCTTTTTGTTGAGTGAAGATCAAGTTCAAAAGGTTTAGTTCGTGAGTACATCAAAGGATTTGCAATGAGAAGCACAGCTCTCAGATTATCAGAGTATATTTGAGTTTTAGTAATAGGTATTCTTAGTTTTGATAGAAGAGATTTTAACCAGGTGGTATTCGATAGAATAGTGGCAATGTCCTGATATTCAACTTTCGTAAAACATCTTGAAATGACCTTCTATTTCTTAGAAGACCACCAAGATATAAGGTTTTCTCCAAGGTAAATAGTAGCCGATTGTGGACTTTTGATCATCTAAATTGGAACCCTAGTTAGCATCACAAAAGCCTGAGCAGAAAGAGAGGAACAAGTTCTAATGTGAATTCCATAGTGCAAGGTTCTACAAAGATAATGTAAGATACATTTTACGGCCTTTAGATTATGTGGTTGAAGGTTGTGCATGTACTGAAAGACCTTGTTGACGGCGAAGGTTATACTTGGTCAGGTGATGGTAACATGTTGTTGGGTTCCGACGATTATGCGATACATAGTACAGTCATCAATGGAGGTAGATCCATTGGCATCAAGGCGGAAAGTATTGACCATTGATGTTGGTTGTGATTTCACTTCAATCATGTTTGCTTTATTAAGAGTTCACAAATGTATTTGGTTTGAGATAGTTGAATGTTGCAATCGTTGCACCACGATGATTCAATTTCGAGAAAGTAGTGAAGTGGACCTAGATCTTTTAGAACAAAAATTTGATTTAATTGTATTATAAAACTTTTGATTTCATCGTAAGATTTTTAGGTGATGATGATGTCGCCAACATAAACAAGGATAAAAATGGATGTATTGTTAAAAAAATGGAAGAAGAGCGAGGAGTTGCTTCTTGAAGCTTGAAAATAGTGTTAGAAATGGTGTTGTTGAGCTTTTGAAACCACGCACGTGGTGCTTGTTTGAGGCCATATATGGTTTTGTTGAGTTTGCAGACTTGATTTTTGTTACTGGTTGTAAAACTTAATGATTGCTGCAAAAAGCAGTTTCAGTTAGAGTGTCATAAAGAAAAAAATTATTAACATCTACTTGATGAATTGGTCATTGGTTTGAGAAAACAATGGTAAGTATAACATGAATGGTTGCTGGTTTGATAAACGATTGAATGTTTCAGCAAAGTCAATTCTTTCGGTTTGGTGGAACCCTTTGGCGATGAGATGTGATTTGTGTCATTGGAGACTACCATCAACATTAAATATATTCTTGTAAACCCATTTTCATTCTATGAATTTTGAACCAAGAGGAAGATCATTGATGGTCCATGTGTTTTTGTTTAGAAGGGTTTTATATTCAGCTTCCATTGTTGTTTGCCATTCTAGACGAGAAGAGGCTTCTTTAAAGTTAATAGGTTCAACAGGACTTTAAGAATTTGTTTTGGAGTAATTAATAAGGTAGATTTTGGGTTTGAATATGCCAGATTTAGCCCAAGTTATCACGGGAAGGGTAGAAGGTTGACGGGTGGGAATGTGGGGGTGATGGTTGGTTTAGTATTTGTTGAAGAAGGCATAGAAGTGGAATGAGAGGATGTAGAGTGGGTAGGAAGGGGAGAGGGTTGAGTGATGGTTAAGGAAGGGTTGGATGAAGGAGATAATGGAGACAAAGTGTATGTTTGGTAGAAGGAGTTGGGAGTCTGTAAGAACGGAAGATGTTTCTCATTGAAAAGAACATGCCTAGATATATAAATTCTGCCAAAAGGAGATAAGCATGTGTAACCATGATTTTTATTACTATATCCCAGGAAAAGACAAAGGTTGGACCTGAAATTAAATTTGTGATTGTTATAAGGACGAAGGAGAGGATAACAAGCACATTTGAAGACCTTGAAAAAAAATTATAATTCAGTTTCTTATTATATAGAACTTCAAAGGGGGAAGAATGATGAAGAACATGAATAGAAAGAGTGTTGATAATAGTGGCAGTAGTGCTAAAGGCTTCTCTCCAAAATTTTGGAGGAAAGGACACATGGACAAGCATAGTGAGACCAACATTAACTATATGACGATGTTTGCGAGGAGAAATTTGCTGAATGTAATGAATTCTTTTGCATTATTAGTTTGTAAAACTTTAATTCTAGTGTCAAGTTGATTATCAGCAAATTGTTTAAAATAGAGAAATGCAGTAAAGACTTGAGATTTAAAGGTTAGCAAATAAACCCACGTAAATTTAGAAAAAGAATCCATAAAATAAATATAATAATTTTTACTATTAGTGAAAACAACAGGAAAGGGGTCCCATATATCAACATAAACAAGTTCAAGAGGTTTAGTGTAAACAAATTCTGAGTTATGAAAAAGAAGTTGTTTGGCTTTAACAATGAAACAAGAATCACAGAATGTTGATTTGTGAGTATATGGAATTTTACACAATTTCAACACATTTTTAACTACATCAACAAAGGCATGCTCAAACCTAGAATGTGATAAATAAACATTATCATGTGCAGAAATAGTGTGAAGAGTAGAGATATGTTTGTCTTGATAAAAAGAAAGAAACACATATAAAAGAAGTAGATCCTGTGTGTTTGATTTTCAAACTTGTTCCATTACCATTTTTGACACTGTTAGAACCAGTGTAGATGGATTTTGTTGAAAGATTATATGCATCATGTGTGATGTGGTATGAAGCACCACTGTTAGGATACCACAGTGGATCCATTATCGTTGATGGTGTACCAAGAATGGAGTCAGTAAGACCATTATCTTGAGGCCCAAATTGTGTAGAATTAGCTTGAGCATTGTTGTGATTGTCTTTATCATATTTGTGCCAACAATTAGAAGTAATGTAACCCGTTTTATTACATATATAGCGTTGTTGTTTTGGAGTTTGATTATACCAATTGTGTTGTTGATTTCCACTATTCTTGGAGAAAATCTTGAAGATTCTTCCTCGTCTATTACCTCGTCCAGAACCAAGATTCCCTTTAACAAAACCTCTCTTAAAGTTTTGAGTAAAATTTGTTTGAAGAAGATTCTGGTCATTAGTTATGTGTTTCTCAAACCGTTATTCTTGAGTTAAAAGAAAAGATTTTATTTCTTCTACAATATAGGGATCTAATCGAGTGATAATAAAGGTGATAAAAGTGTCAAATTCTTTCGAAAGACCATCCAATATAGCTTTAATTTTGTTCTTCAACGAGGAGTGAACTAATTGGAGGGGAGTTTACAACTTTCTTGATGTCAAGAAAATAATTTGTAATGTTCTTTCTTTCTTTGGAAGTCATGAGTTGAAGTTAAAATTTCTTTATCTTTGTCCTTGTTTGACTAGCATGATAAATCATCAATTTCTTCCATATTTGATATGAAGAATTGGATCCAATCATTTTGCTTAAAATTAGTGTAGACATTGAAACAAGAAGTCAGGCCATCAGTAATGGAGCCATCACTAATGGAGCCATCACTGAATCCTTTTGCTCATAATTTGATTTCAAGTTTTGAATCTGGAAAGAAAATTATCATTTTCTAAAAAATGATACAACATCAATCCTTGTACAATAACCAATAACTTGTTGTTATCATAAGAGAGATGTGAGAAGAAAGAGAAAAAAATTACATAAAAGAAAATTATTTTTTATTCAATCTTTAACACGTATCATGAAAGAAATAAATAGTATAAACATAATAGAAGAATGAGAAACAAAAATAAAAATTTACCAATAACTTGATAAAAATAAAAATTTTATTTTAAGGAGAAATAATTCTAATAAACTATATTTTATTTCCATTAATAAAGTTTTATAACTCGTGAATTGCACGAAAACATATTTAATATTAATAGAGTAATTAAATTTTAAAAAATATTATTATTTAAATATATTATATAATTTAGATATAATTAATATAAATTATATTTAAAATATAATTAAATATAGAATATATTTAAATTAAGATTTAAATATAAATTATATTTGATTTATTAGTATTAGATATATTTAAAAATTTAATTGATAAAAAAATATATAAATAGATAAAAAATAATTTTAATAATTACGAGAAAAAGCATAGTAAAAATATTAAGAAAAAAAATTAAATTTAAAATTATTTTAATTAAAGAGACATAAATTTTATCTATTAATTTGTATATTAATGATATTTAATTTAATTTAATTTTTTCAATTTATTTATTTTTTTTTCTCGTTTAACTCTTCTAAATATATTTATTTCATCAAAATATAATGATATTTTATTATAATATTATATAATAAAAAAATATATGATATATAATATATAATAATAAATATTATACAGATGTTATTTAATTTTTTTTAAAATAATATTATTTTAATATTTTATTACAAAATTATATCTTTATAAAATTTAATTAATAAATTAAATATATTTTCTATTTATCTGTATTTTTTTAATATGAAAAAATAAAAATAAAAAAATAAAAAATTATTTTTAAAATTTAAATAATATTTATATATAAAATAATAAAATTAATATATTATTTAAATTCATATTAAATTATTTAAATATATTTAAGTAATTATTAAAAATAATGTTACCAAATAGCATCAAGAGGGGGTGAATTGATGAAATAAAAAATTAAAACTTAGCGTTTATTTAATTCAAATTTTAACCCTCTAGAAATAATTAGTTTAGCAGATATTTTATAAAGCGCAACGGAAAAATTAAAAGATAAGGGAAAGAGAAAGATAACACCATAGATTTATACTAACCCTACGTCCAGTTCTCAATCACCTCAACCTGAGATGATCCCACACTCTTATATCTTTAATTTATCAGAATTTTTACAACCACTAATCACAAGTGAAACATGCAAAAATACAAAATTAAAGATAGACCTCACAATCTCTTGAAACCCACAAGAGATTACCACACATTCCTTGAGTCCCACAAAGAATGAAACACATTTCTTGAATCACACAAGGAATGAAATACTTTCCTTGAATCACACAAGGAAAGTAGAAACACCTCCTCTGACGTTCAGAGGATGATTATAATCAAAATAGATATCACCTAGAGTGAAACTTTCAAACTGTAGCACCTGTTCTGCTTAGAGTATCCTCAAGATTTTTCACAGAAATATAATATTAATGCACAGAAAAATATTCTTACTTTCAAAACATGAAATTTCGTGACTCAAGATACTTAGAGAAAAAGTTTAAAGCTTTTCAAAAGAATGTTGTAAAGAATGTATCAATCAGGTGTGTTTCTGAAAAACCCTAATATGTTTCTTAAATAGACAAATATTCCCAAATAAAATAAAATCTTTATTTTAATTCGAAATCACACGTTTTACTCTTTCAGAGCCTCACAACGTTCACAAAATAAAAATCAAGATTCTCCTTTAATTTTCGGAGGATTTTTCGCAACGTTTATTTTTCAAAAATCTCCGAACATAATCGATTATGTTATGGACATAATCGATTATTGCCGCAAGCTTTTCATTTTTAAAAAAACACATAATCGATTACATAATCGATTATTGTCGCAAGCTATTCATTTTTAAATCACATAATCGATTACATAATCGATTATTGCCGCAAGCTATTCATTTTTAAAATCACATAATCGATTATATAATCGATTATTCCAGTGAGAAATATAGTTTTTCGAAAAACAGTTTTCTTGAGAAAATACTCTGAGCTGAGTGATGATTACCTTTTGATATCATTCACTCCCAACTATAAACTAAGTCTTCTATGTCTTTGAGCTTGCTTCCAACTTGAGTTTTCTTGCAAATCCTTGAGTTTCCTTTAGTCTTCTTGAATTATCTTTGATGTCCTGATTCTTGATTTTCTTTATTATTATTAAAACACTTGAATACATGTGTAGAGTTGTCCAATATTCAAATAGTGGTAACAAATAATAAATAATATTTTTTTATTATATTTTATAGATATATATTTTTATTAAAATTTATACAATTTTTTTACTTATATGAATTATTTAAATTATAAAATAAAAATTTTAATTTTAAAATTTAAATAATATTTATATAAATTAATAAAATTAATATATTATTTATATATATTAA
>BDMB01000069.1:0-146476 GCA_016859785.1 Macrotyloma uniflorum | reverse complement strand
TTTTTATTTTTATTTTTTTATATTAGAAATAAAAATATATAATAATTAAATTTTATTAAAATACAATTTTATAATAAAATATTAAAATAATATTATTTTTTTAAAAAAATAAATTTAATATTATTATTAAATTTCATCAAAATCTATAATAAAATATTAAAATAATATTATTTTTTTAAAAAAATAAAAAAATAAATTTAGTTTTATAATTAAATTTTATCATAATATAATTTTGTAATAAAATATTAAAATAATATTATTTTTGAAAAAAAAATCAATCTTATTTAATAAATTCTTTATATCAAAATATGATATAATAATTATTGAAAAATTAGATAAATAATTATTTATTTTTATACATAAGACTTGAATCAATTAATTTTATTTTTATTTTAAAGTAAAAGTTGATTTTAATGTTAAATATTATTGAATGGTTATTAGTGGTTATCAATTATCTCATTATTTAGTAATTATGTTATCATTTCATATTTTGTGATTTATTTTTTAAAATTAATTATCTTATAATTTTTGAATTTTTCAGTTATACTAGACAATATAAATACCACTTAAGTTTACGGTCGTCAAATTATTATTTTCTTCAGTATATCAAATTTGCTCTTCAGTATATCATACCATCCAATTTAGATATCTGAAAGGTTAGTTTTGTTTTTACTCTTCTATTCTATTTAAAAGTTTTTCATTTTAACACTAGAATTTTAAATAAAATATACTAAACCATTGTCAATGCCATTTTGAAATTGAAAATGTTTTCTGTGAAAACATAAATTCTGAATTCTTATATCCGAACAACAGATTAAAAAAATAAAGATAAGGTTCCTCATACATAGTTTTTATTGATTTTATATAAATTTTTTTATTTTCTTGTATCTTTATTATTGTAATATATAAATTTCATTAATTACATTACAATAATAAATATACAAGAAAATAATAAAATTACGTAAGATGAATTTTATGTTTGATTTTTTTTATCATAATTGAAATAAAAAATATAGAATAGAGATATAATTCTGTGTAGACTCCAATTTTTTAGAGTTATTTCAAATATGGAGTTAAATTCATTTTGTACAACCAAAATAACAATACAAATAATAATAATGATAAATTAATTATTTAATAAAAATATATATTAATAATAAATAAATTAATCATTAATTTTATTTTAAATAATTATTTAAATAAATATTATAGAAATTCATCCTTTTTATTATTAATTAAATAACATATATTTTATTTTTAAAATATAATATTAATATAAATATCAAAATTTAATTTATTTATATCCTTTTTTAGCACAGATATTGGAAAATGTTTTATAATTACAGTTTTTTATTATTTGGTAATTTAATTTTTATAATAATAGCTTATAAAAAATAACAAAAAATATATAATAATAACGTGAAGGTATAAACAAGGTGGACCATTAGATCTGCATTTTGATGGTATCAATATCATGGTGGCATGTGCGCCACGTGTATGTTCGTTACGACTCTTTATCCACTTTTCAGTTTCATCACTATCACACGTTTTTGGATTTTTATACAAATAATCAGATCTAATAAGTTAAAATAATCAGATTCCCATCTTCAATAACTTCAATTTATAATCAGACAAAATATTATATTTTTTTATTCATAAAATTAATTAAATATTATTTATTTTAAACGCATACAATTAAATTAATCCAATTTGAAACTATGTACAAATAATCAATTTACATTAATTTATATCAGTAAGACTTCAAATTTGGAATTGCTTATTTGTAATATTCATTTTTATTTTATAACTTAAATCACTAACTATGTTTGATATTATCTTCAACATATTATTTAATTATAATATTATTATATAACTTAATAAAAAGTAAATATAATCTATCAAATGATAAGGTGTAAAAGTATAAATAGAATTTTCTTTAACTCATCTTTTTCAAGTTTCCATGTAATTTTAATAATCCATATAACAGCTCCCTTATGAACTAAAAGACACTCCAGTTCGTCAATCTTGAAAGTCAAAATTAATAACAATGTCTAAATATATACATTTTAATTAATTCATATATCCATTTAAAGATAAAAATCACGTGTTTGTGTGAGTGAAAATTTAAGAATGTTTTGGTCCTTTCAATATGAGAAAGATAGGGATAAGATTCCTAAATTTACTTCTGGAAAATTTGTTCATCTTGATCTCCAATCTAGCAGAGAAAGATTCCCACTTTCGAAATCCTAAACAAAATTCTCTATTTAAGGATTTTTGGTTACAACAAAATTGTCATCTATGTTTAGAAAAAGAAGAATGATGTGGCACATAACAAAAAACATGAAATACTAAAAAATTTTTGACAAGAAAAGTTGGAGGGTGAAGGAAGAAGATTATAAGGGTGAAAGGATATCCACTGGCATATGCCATAAAGATAAGATAATAGATTTCTATTATCCACTAATATTCATTAAAATTCCTAAGTTAGAGTTTCATTCTTTTAATGAACATGTAACAGTGATTTATAAATGATTGAAACTGGTATATATTATAGATTATAGATTATAGATTATAGATTATAGATTAGAGGTTATAATTAGAATGAGAAGAAGAGTGTGTAATAAGTAAGGTAAGTGTGGCTAAAAATGGAAGAAATGAAAAAGAAGAGTGTTTGAATTGAGAGTAAAAAAAGAGGGAGATAAGATAAGGGCAAGAAGGTGTGTCTATGTCAGAGGTTGTTTTCGCTCTCCCCTTTTCTGTCTCCTTCCTCTAAATGCGTACAACCACGTCACCCTTGACTCACCGGATAAGAACTGTGAATTCTTCCCACCTCAGATTCTCCCATTTCACCATTAATTTCATTTCTATATAAATCTCTTCCATCCCACGTTTAGATATACTTTTTTTTGCGTACCCTTTAATCTGCTCTTCAATTATTCAAATAACAGAGAAAAACACAACCTAATATTTTAGCTTCCGACAGATTCCCCATCAATTCAACTTGCCGTGCACATTGATCCATTCTAAAATATATCTCCCTCCCTCTGAAGATCAAAGCTTGATTATTTGTAGCCAGAGGCTTTCTGGGTCGTTCTCAGTTTTTGTCTTCGATATTTCTGTTTGGGAGATTCAGACCTTTTTGAATATGGCTGCTGCGACTGCTGCTGGGGTTGTTGGTGGTAAAGTTTCATCTGCTTCTTGGATGCAATTCAGAGGCAAGGAAAGGAAGCATACCAAGGCGAACAGATCTAGGGTTTCTTGCTCTTATGCTTCCTCTGTGGTAGATCCCTACAAGACCTTGAGAATACAGCGAGGTGCCAATGAATCTGAAGTTAGAAAGGCTTTCAGAAAGCTTGCTCTGCAGGTTTCAATCCCACCCTTAAATTTTCCTCAAGCGTTTCTTTGGCATGTATTTTATCCCAATAGATTGAATTCATATTTGTTTTGCGATTTTGATCTTGATTTTCAATAACTGTGTGTCTGGTGACTGAGCTATTATTTTTCAAATTTATAGAAATATTAATTCGTTGATGTTCTGTTGTGTTTTGTTCAGTACCATCCTGATGTGTGCAGAGGGAGCAATTGCGGGGTGCAATTTCACGTAATCAACGAGGCTTATGAGGTATGTTAAATACCCTATCCCTTCCCTTTCTCTAGATTTGTGTTGCATAGTTGTTTTTAGCAGAGAAAAAATTGAAACTACTGGTTTTTTTACACTCTCAGTAACTTGCGGTTGTTCATTGATTGTTCTTTTTTCCACCCCAACAAAAGCAATATATACAGTTCCCGTGCAATTGTTTTGTGGCATAATAGAAACTGTTAAAGTGTGACCAATAATGCCCCAATTGCATCAAAAGCAATATTTTTATATTTTCTAAAGGAATAATCTGGAGGGTTGTTTTTGGCCATAGCAAGTTTTGAACTTTTCGACAGTAACCTAATGGGAGTTTGGTTATTGAAATGCAGATTGTGATGGCGAGCTTGAGAGGAGAATCAAATGCGACAGAAACGTACGAGGCTTATTATGATTCTGACATGGAGGAGCCACTGAGGGGAACGAATGATCAAGATTGGGACATGTGGGAGGAATGGATGGGGTGGGAAGGAGCAGGGATCCGTGATTACACCTCTCACATTAATCCATACATTTGAATATTTCAAGCAACTTTGTTCATAATTATTAGCCTTCTCAATAATTATGATCATCGTCCCCACCCAAACGGTGGTTGGTGTTCTCTGTATATAGTCCAAGATCAAAAGAATGTATAGTCCTCTCTGCATAATTGAAGTTGAGGAAATGACTCTTTAATCCTAATATGAGTAATGACAAAAGAAACAAGTCATTATTTAAGCATAAAAAAATACCAATGTATTGCATATAAATTGTTGCTATCTTTTACTCCTTATTGTATGTATCAGTACACTCATTTCAAAAATACTTAAAAATTAAAGGGCCAACTTTGGTGTCCTATATTTGTATGTATCAAAAAGAGTTTCCACGCGTAATATGCACTCTGCACTATCTTCACATATTTATTTATATCTATCCAAATGAGAGAGACAGAGAGAGAGAGAGATATGAGGTTGGTATGAGATCAGATCAGATCATTGCAGAGATTGTTATATCTATCCCTTCAAGACATTGTTTTTCAATTTTAGGGTTGTTGGCTGTCACAATCTGTCTGTTTTGTTCAAATAAATTCTTTGAAAATGCTTATAGAAGTAAAATAATAATAAGGAGAGAACGAAATTGATATTTTAATATGTAAACTAAAATCAACTTATGGCGTGTTTGGATTTATGCCGATGCTTGTCATATACGTAAGCTACTAATTTGATGTGATTTCGACTTATTCAATTATTTTCCAGACACATCATTAATTTTTGAAAAATTTAAATTAAAGAACATGTTTAAGACATAATGATTATAGTAATTTGTTTTAATATATGAAAGGAATCATTGATCTAAGTGTTTGTGACTTGTCTACACATTTATGACCCGAACATTTCAATATGTGTTAACTCATGACCTTTTACTATTGCACCGTCGCCATCGATTCAGAAAAATATATGGTCCATTCTGAATACCAATTCTTCCAAAGAAATTTTGTATCAAATGTAAACGGTTTATTTTGTGGTTTGGATTAGCAATTTTCGTCGCATTGAAAGGATAAGGACATGTTCGGTTTTCAACAATGTAATTTTAAAAAATAAAACTGAAAAAGTCTCTTATTTAGTTTTTGATTAAATATAAAAATATACTTAAACTTCTTAATTTCAACATTAATTAATGAAAGTGGAAGCAGCTTAGGGTCTCTGACTTTTTCTTTAATAGTGGATTCTCTCAGTCACATTTTTCTTGTGTATTACTGTAAAATATTGTTATGCTTAAATTTAAAATAAAATTTGACCCGGCCTATGAGGCAGAACAACTAGAAGTTGCTGTTGTTCAGAGTTTTAGTAATATTTTCCTTGGTGCCAGTTTTTCACATGGCAACGCTGCTGTAGTTTGTTATTTGCTTCTTCAATCCTCTTTCTTTTGGGGTCAACCAAAGGGTATTGTTAGTAAAAAAAAAAACAGATGAATTAATTATTAAGATATCTGTTCATGTTGAGCAACCGGAAAGTTGGTGAGGCTTACATGAAGAGTGAAAATGTGGATCAAAATAGTAGCAGCAGGGGTCATTTCAAAATAAGACTGTCTAGGCTTTGTAATAAAGGTAGTAATGGCGCAGTGAAAAGCAGGTTTTTCTTTTTCCTAGTATTGGCATGGAGCTGCATGTCTGGACATTGGGGGAGTGATCATGGTGGTTAAACTTTTCATTGACAGAGGTTGGTTTCCAAAAGCCATGTATGGTGAAGGAACCCAAGCTGTATCTGTAACCCGACGTGGCCTATTTCAAGAGCCACTGTTGAAGTAGAGGCTCTCTAACTAAGCCTGTGCAATTTGAAACTTAAAGGGTAAAAAGCCTGGTCAGAATTTTAACTGGCTGTCAACATGGCACCTTGCGTTTGTGTTTCCACAATTAAGAATGATGCACAATTACAAAGGGGTACTCCTAACTTTACCAGAACTCTTGATTGTTTTACAAACAAGAACATATCTTCATATAAAAAGACTCCGTAAAATTTTATATTACCTGTTGACTGCTAAGCCCAAATCCCTTGCTATTTAGTTTTTGAAAAAGAAACCTATAAATGTAACTCAAACAGCAATTATTCTTTTTTTGACCATTAAAGAGCACCCAGATCAAATTCATTGCTGGAGTAAGCCGGTTTTCAGCTTTTGATCCATGAAATTTGTTAACATGATTTGATTGTATCTTATATTTTATCCCAAGGTAACTATTTCCCATATCACACATCTCATTTCTATATATTTTTCCTGTTATATCACATTATTCTTCATATCTATCCCTTCTTTTCTCTTTTCTTCCTGTTTCTCTCCTGGGTGTTTTTTTACACACAAGAGTACCATACGTTTTCCAATTGACAAAAAACAGTTTTTGTATCTTCAGCTATTGTATCCTGATGAAAAAACAAACGGAATTATACTCGAAGCACCGATTTGGTTAAACAAAATAGACAAGCTGAGAAGCATCCATAAATTGAATGGTAAAATGGAGGGAAATGAATAAAAAGTTTACACCTTATAACTAATTTAATTCACAACATTCGCAACTACACACACATATACTAAACCAATCCTTCTTCTGTCCACACATGGAATCAGCTAACAATAATTCACAACATTTGCAACACACACACACATTAAACCATACTTCTTCATCCAGACATGGAATCACCCAATGATAAATTCACAACATTCGCAACAAACATAACACATCCTTCTTTTATCCAGCCATGGAAGAAAGTAGCGACTAATTCACAGTAAGCGAACTTGCACACATATATGTTAACAAATCCTTCTTTTATCCAGACATGGAATTAGCTAATGATTTTACCCAACCACAACAACATAAGAGTATGTTACAACAAATATTGTACTGAAATAATAGCCAATGCATATATGCAAATGGGAGACATATTCTACGAGTGCATACACATATAATGAGAAGTCTCCCTATCCATTTACTATGCTTCAAACAGGTAAATCATACCTAACCAATTTTATTATATGAGGAAAATTTCTTATACATCATTAGTTCTTTTTTTTTCCCAAATAAAAGACCAATTTATCAGTACAGGACAATGGAAAAGGAAAATGGATCTCCACCCCAAAGAATAAAACTAGAGAGAAAAGGACATCCACCAAACATATGTAATGCCTTTTAGTTAAGTGTTACTGGAAAAGTATGCTCTTCTACATAATGCTGACAAAGATCATTTAGCAGAAGCGGAACTAGATGAAAGTCTTTGGCTCCTTGCTTTATCAGCTTTTTCCAAGTAATCTTGGTGAGACTGGTGTTTACTCCCTGCAAGGAAACAAGAAATTCAAAAGGTTAAGTATTTAAATGGCCTCAATGAAATGGAGATATATAGGAAAATTCTAAATCTAAAACCCTTTTGAACGATCAACATGTGACAATCAAAGAAAAACATCATTGAAGGTACTATATGACAGTGATTGTTTAAAAAGTCTAATTCTGTTTCTGGATTTCAATCAATAAAAACCATGCATAACAGCATGAGTGAAATGCATTTTGATCAGGATAGTTTTATTTCTATATGCCATGCCGCAAATGAACAGAATAGATCTACAAAACTGTTTTGGTCTTTGACCAGAATATCCTTGCATACATTGATGTGAATTTCATCCCTCAGAAGCTCAGACGATGGAGCAATTTTATAGGACCCTTCTAACACTTTTAGAGGACCCTTCTAACTATTGCCTTTCTTAGGATATGAACAATCCCACTACATGCTATTTTTGTTCAACAGACAAATTGTTACTGGAAGTAAAAGGGGATGGAGGAGAAAGAGAGAAGAGCTAATAAAATGAAAAACAATCTTTTCATTTACGCATTTCCCTCCACTTTACATATAATGTTTTTCCTCAAAGCATGTATTAGACTACTTTTTTTATAATAAAGAGAAAGAAGAAAAAAGGGTAGAGAAGACTTAAGTACATGAGAAGAATACAACCATGAGCCTCAAGGCTTAAGTACCACACCAAATAGTTTATTTATTTTACTTAATGTGGGACTTATAACATCTTTCTTTAAGAATATTGACCAGATAATCACCTTTTTCTCATCAACGGCTTCACTCACCTATCAATATTCAGTTTACACTAGCCCAACTCTCAATAAAAGAGCCAATTGTTAGGAGTTATGTATCATGTTAAGTAGTTTATTCTTCTCAACGTGAGACTCCTAATATTGAGCAATCTCATCAAAACCTCCACTTGTAAACCTGTGAAAGTCGCAGGTTCGAAGAGCCAAAGCAGCACTGACAACTTTATTTGTTCGTGAATCCTATACTGGGTGCTAATAATATCCCTCTAACATAAATTTACTTTATTCGTTAACCGTTGCCAAAAAGCCCCATTCTTGGAATAAGTCTAATTAATTTAACCGAGTTTCAAGTCTAATCTAAGTAGCAAAAGTGTACATCTAGTCTAAGAAGACGAATAAGAACATACGCAACCATTTTGGTGAAGCAAGAGATCGGAGACACCCAGCTAAGATGTGAATACAACATCAAATACAACTTTCAATCAGCATAGAAGATCAAATGCAAGCCACTAGCTCCACAAGGTTTAATAGAATTAAACATATTTTGCCCTTTTCCTTTTTCAATTTTGAATCATCAATTGAAAATTTATTTAGGAACAAGGTGATTTGCACATTGTAAATGCTATGTTAGAAGGTTAAAATATAATACAAGTTCAAATCCTAAGAACATCAATACCACTACGATTCGAGCTTTAGACATAACAGTGATGACAGAAGCAACTCATTGATAATGTCAAGGGAAAGTTCAGAACTTTGTCAGCGATCTCAAATTTAAACTGAAGAGGAATTGATGATATTTCTCTAAAAACAAATTGAATTAGAAAAATGAAGAAGGAAGGTGTACCTCGGCTCATAAAGAACCATGGGACGGTAAAGACAGCGGTGATGAGAGTTAAACCAACGAAAACATGCTTCTTGTCACCGCTATGGAGATAGTAATTGACCTTGGACCTGAATCCTCCTCCAACGTTGCCACCGCTGTTGGCTTTTGTGTCGCTGCTCATCGTCCCTTCGCACCTTCCCCTCTCAGTTCAGGCAACTCGCAGAGCCCTAATTTCCTTTTATTAAAAAAACTCTCTTTCCCTTTAATGCACTATAAATTATCTATTAAACTTTTATTTTCTGAATTGTAGACCGTATTTTAATAAGTTGAAAATTTATTTTAATAAATTTTTTTACGTAAGATAAAATAAAGGATGAAAAAAAAAATCGTAATTTTTTTTTATGAATTAAATAAATTCTTGTAAATGCTTTTTTAACTTTAATTCAATTGATTTTTTATGGTAAATAAAATGATAATAAGATAAATTTGTGAAATGACATAGGGTCGTGTGTTGTTACTCCTCAAACAGAGTCATAACGTGTTATAAGAGAAAAAAATGTGAAAAAAAATCACTAAGAAAAACATTTTTTAAGTTTTGTGTTAATGAGTGTTTAAGAGTGAAGCACAAAGTTTTTATATAAATAATATTATTTTAATAAAATATTATTAAAATGAAATTAGTTACAATTTATTTATAGAAGTGTCTTATTATAAAAATTTAGTTTATGGGTAAACGAATTTTAAATGATGTCTTTTTATAAATAAAGTGATTATGATTTATCAGACATATTTTATTACTTTCTTATTATATTTTTTTGTTTTTCAACTTAAAAAAATATCTTTTAAGAAAATTTATATTAATAATAATAATAATAATAATTTTTACTTAATTTACAATATAAAATTTTTTATAACCTTAATCATATTAACTTTTTTAATCTAGACAATATATTAGATTTTATCTTTTTAAGGATAAAATGATAGCTCCAATCAATTCCTTTCATACCTAAACAACATATATTCATCAGTTTGTAATTAAAAGACTTAATAAGTATTACACCATTTATCCATTTTATTACTTTCTTCATTCATTCACTATTTCTTACTGTATATTATTTTTTGTAATTTAATTACACTGAATATTAGATTGCTTCATTACTGTTTTAAATAAATCAACCACTCTAATTTCCTTCTCAAATATAAATTCAAACAGAGATATACATTATACAAATAAATATATAATTATTATCATATCAATAATAATATCTAACTTATTATAATAACCAGTTTTAGAATATATTGTTGTTTAATTTTGTTGAGTACAAACCTCGCATATAAGAAAAAATGTGTTTATATTGAGTTTCTTTACGTCTTTATGATAGTTTTTTATTTTATTAAAATAGATAAATTTTTAAATATTTCATATTTAAGAAAATTGTGTTTTTAAATACAACTTTCATTTTTTTTTCAAAAATTAATAATAATTATTTATAAATTTATATATATTTTTTATCATATTTCTAATATTTTCAAAAATTAATAATAATTATTTATAGATATATTTATTTACTAATAATAATTAATATCTTAATTAAAATAAAATAATAATAATAATTTTAAATTATCTACTTATTTCTAATATTTATCAAACTTAATAATAATTATTTTAAAATTTATTTATTTATAAATAATGATAAATATCTTAATCAAAATAAAATACTACTAATAATAAAAAATTTAAACATTCTACCATTTTTTAATATTTTAAAAAAATAATAATAATTATTTATAAAAAAAATGAAAATCATTTTAAAACACAATTTTATCTTATATTTATTAAATAAAATTATATTTTCATATAACACAATTTTCTTAAATATATAATATTTTAAAAATTTACTTATTTTAATAAAAAATCGCTCCTTAATATTTACTTATTTTAGTAAAAAATCTCTCCTTAATATTGTTTTATTTGCAGATATTCAGAATCTCTCGTGTAATACTTTCCTAGGTATGACTTTACTTCCAGTAAGTTTAAAACTAGCCATGCATATACTATTTTGAGAAAAAATAACATGTGGGAGATTCCGATAATTATAAATCATATTTTTATCTTTAAAAAATATGTTTAAAAAATAGGTTAAAGGTATTACATAGTATTAAAATAATATCAAATTAAAATATATTTAATAAAGATAAATCTTACTTTATAAATTAATTTTGAAAAAATAATTAAATTTAAAGTCTATCGCATCATTATAAAATTTTAGTTTAATATTTAAATTGAATGAGTCTCTATATGAGAAATGTATTAGAAGGAATGTGTTAGAACATATCTTCAAATCTCACATGAATATATTTGGAATGGATAAATTAGGTTTAAAAATTATTTCTAATAAAATATATTTTTATTTAAGAAAAAATAACAATTGGTATAAAACTCTGAGATATTTTTCCTTGAGAATGTAAATTTTGAGTGTTAAAGTATATATGTGAAATTAAATAAAAAACAGAATTACCATGAAAGTTGGGTAGCTACAACTTGACATGTTTGATGTATAAAAAACAAGTAGATTTTGTTAAAATGGAAGAATCATGGCAGGACCCATTTCTAAACAAGAGATGAAAAGAAAAGAGAATGTGATGGAAGACAGAAGAGTAAAATATCACACAGTGTTTATATTGTTATTAATTATAACAATTTCAGAAAAACATAAGGTGGATAAACAACACAAAGAGGTAAAGGTTTTATAAAAAAATGAAGAGGGTGGAGTGGAGTGACATTAATACAGCAAGGCAGTGCTGTCCGCTGCCAAAGTGTCAAACTTTGTTTGGCCCAAACGCAATAATTGCTGTCCTCTACCCTTCACCTTCCTTTCAAATGAATAGCAGCCAAACAACACATAACACAACAACACAACACAACCCAGAAAGTAAAGTAAAAATGGGAGGCTCCTGGAACCTCACATGTGCCCTTTTGCTTCTCATCTCCGCCGTAGCCACCGCCACTGACCACATTGTTGGTGCCAACCGTGGCTGGAACCCCGGCATCAACTACACTCTCTGGGCCAACAACCACACTTTCTATGTCGGCGACCTTATCTGTTAGTCAAAAACTCTCTCTTTCTCAATTCTACCTTTCTACCAACTCTCTGCTTTATGTACTTATGCTAGATTCTTCACTTAACTTCACAGATCTGAACAACTTCTGCACATATACACTTGTTTTACATCTTCACAAAACCTTACAGATCTAAACATACTTTCTATCTTTGGCTTGCCTCGTCTGAGAACACAGTGAGAGAGTAGGAAATAGTGAAAAGATAGTCTCTTTTCTCAGTTTTGTTGCTTAACCAGTGTTTTTAACAGCATTCAGGTACGTAAAAAACCAGTACAATGTGTTTGAGGTGAACGAAACTGGGTATGACAACTGCACCATAGAAGGGGCAGTGGGGAATTGGAGCAGTGGCAAGGATTTCATACCCCTGAATAAGGCGAAGAGATATTACTTCATTTGTGGAAATGGGCAATGCTTCAGTGGAATGAAGGTGTCTGTTCTTGTCCATAATCTTCCTCCTCCTCCCACCTCTGCAATTGCTGCTGAACATTCAACTTCAAACTCTGCTTCTCTTGTGCTCTTCAAACCCTCTCTACTGCTATCTTCTGTTTTCGCTTGCTTTGGATTTGTTTGGATGTAGCCACTGTTGCTCATTCTTTTCTTCTTTCTTCTCAATTCCTTGTTCTATCTTCCATGTTTGTTTCGGATTCACATCTTTCAAAGTCAAATGTAATCTTGTTTTGTTAGTGCTGAATTTAAATATCTCGAATTCTGGCTAAGTCTTCTCAGTTTAGATGCAGAACAAATGTACTAATGTATCTGAGGGTGAAATATGTTTATAGTACTTAGAAAAAAATTTCGGTCTTAAACACAAATTTAATATGCTACAGAAACCAAATTTCAAAACATTTTGACCAACTTTATAATTTTTTACTTGATTTTCCTACGAGGTAATAAATGTTTGACATAAAAGCATCTTTAACAATAATTTCTTCCAAGATTTTTAAATTGAAAAAAAAGATTTTTTTTAAATTGTTAAATTGATTTATGTGATATATTTAAATTTAGGTTTTTTTAATAAGAAATAATTTTTTGAAAATAATAAATATGTTCTTTAAAATAATGAATACATATACTAGAAAGTATGCGTTTAATGTAAATTGTTTAATTTTTGAAAACTTCTTTTATTAGAATAAATTTAAATATAAATTATTTAGCAATAAATTAATATATTTATGTTTTTTAATATATATATATATATATATATATATAAATTTAACATCTTATCAGTTATTAAAATATAAACAAATATTGACAACAAAATTATAATTCCTCAAAATCACGTGGTGGATGTGAAATGCGAGTTATGTCCAAGAAGTTTGGATATTACATTACAAAATAGATTTGCTCGATTGTTGTTAGATTCCTTTAAAAATAATACATTACATCGATTTTTTTTAGACATTAAAAATACTATAAAGAGTGTATTATATTTACATTTAAATCGTATTTAATATAAATAAATAGATTTTGTTTAACAAATTTTTTTATAAAAATTTATACGCTGAATAAAAATATAATATACTTAACATTTTATAAATAAATATAATGTAGAGTATCATATTAATTTATATCGTATAAATATATTGAAAAAGATAGATTGTATTATTATTCTTATTTAATTGATAACTACATTAATAATTAATAATTCAGAATGTGATGTTAATTTTTTTTCTTTCAAACTTCATCCAATACATCTTCATCTCCAAATAATATTCTTTTTAAACATCATTAATTAAAATTAATCTTATATTAAACTTTAATTTATTCAACAAAAACCCAAACTATAAATTAATACTTAATAAATATACTTATTTATTTATTATCAATTTTAATTATAGTATAATTTCTATAATTAAATATTTATTATTATTTTAAAATTACATAAAATAATTTTGTTTCTATATTATACGAATTAAATTACTAATTATTGATCAACTCCACCCACAATTTACATCTAGCTGTTGAAGAAGTAAACTACTTCAACTAAAAAATATATATAATAGTAAGATTTAAGAACATATCTAATAATTCTTAAGTTTAAGACTTAGTTATTATAACAAAAAATTCATTAAAATATACTAATATAATATGATAAAAGTTTTAAAGTTAATCATAAGTTTTATAAGAAAATAAAACTTCTAGATGTGAAATGATATAGGTATAAAAATTAAGATTTAGGTTTTATAAAAAATAATCTTTTATATATTTTTACATCTATTATGTGGTGAAGAAAAAGTTTAGGTTATACATTTTAAGTAGGAAATTGAAACAATCTTGTATATAGACACAAGTGATTTCGAGAATAAGATGGTATTTGAAATAAAGTATGATTCCAAATAATGGAGAACTCCTAAAAAAGATGTATATGCTAATGAATCATAAGGAAGATTTTTTTGAAAGAGGAAAATGACCCTTAAAAATATTATAAATAACTTATAAATATATATAAATATTAAGACTTAATATATAATTTTCGTTTAATTAAAACTTATAGGTTTAAACTATTGTATAGAGATGATATATATATATATATATATATATATATATATATTAACATTAATTTGAATTGAAGATATTTAATTATGATATTTTAAGGTATGATTATATTTTCAATTTATTATTATTTTCATCTTCATCCAATTGTGATATTTGAAGTGAAAGATTATTTTTAATGATTTTTTTTATTTAAGTAATTTTTTATAATAAAAAAATAGTTAAATTGCATGCAACAATACTTTTCAAAATAAAAAAATGATTTGTAAATTTTATATCAACTAAAAAATTACGTTTTTTTATTATAATTTTATTAAAAATATTTATAAATTTTTCTATCAATCAATAATGTTTTGAACTAAGGATGTTACAATATTGATATGATACTGTAAGATTCTTAAAATTAAGATTTGAATATTTATATAAGAATTAATTTTAAAAATAAAGAATATTTTTTTCCAATATCAACATCTCTTTGAAACATCAATATTAAACATCTCTTTGAATTACAAATAAAAAAATTATAAAAGTGAGTCTTGCAAGACTTTCACCACTGTAACAATTAAAATTTATGTAAAATAAGACTCATTTAAAATAAAATAAGATCTCATAAAATTTTCTTATAATAGCTCTGCATTATACATGATTAGCTAATTATTATATCGTTTGAAAGTGATTTATAATGAATTTTCTGAAATTTTAATATTATTAAAACTAACATTCTAAAATTTTAATATTTATCCTCTAATATATATATATATATATATATATATATANAATTATTGAATTATAATAAGTATTAGAAATTTTTAGTTGAATTTTGATATAAGTCCTTTGTTATTTTTAATATAAATTTAAAGGTTAAGATTGTTTGTTTTACTTTTTTTTTTTTTAATTATAAGAATGGTTCTCGTTTAGAAAAATCTCATATATATATATTATTTATTTTTATTTAAAATTTTCTTAATATATTTTAAATATTTACTTTTTAGAAAAGTAAATAGTTTAAGTGAAATAATTAAACAAATGATATTACAATGAATTTCTATTTTATTTTGAATATATTCTAAATAATAAGAATAAAATTTATTCAGATAGTAGTATGAGTGTGTAATATCGAAATTCTTAAAATAAAAATATCTTTATCCTTTTTATCATGAATGGTAGTAAAAAAATATTTGAAGAAAATGTAGGGCACTCATGATATGCATTAAAAAAACAGAGAAAAGAATAAAAAAGTTGAGGAATGAATATTGTTAAAACAAACCCAACAAATCAAGAAATCAAGAAATCAAGAAAAAGTGAAAGGAAAAGTGAATGGCTCATTCATTCTTGCTGCGTCAACAGTGCAGCGTAACCTTTGGATTGTGTGGACAAGTATTGGAATTCATCAACATTCAGAACTGTATTTGTTTGTGTGTGATGAATTGATTTTCTATTCTCTCGCCATGCCTCATCATCTCGCATCCTCCTCATCATCTGCAAAGGACTCTTCTTCTCCATTGACCAACATAAGCAACTTGCCTGATGATGTTTTGGTAGAAATATTCGTTCAAATGCCATTTAGATCCGTTGCCAAATGCAAATGTGTGTGCAAACGTTGGTTGAAAGTGATCAAAGGTCCTTCTTTCTCAACAGAATTTGTGTCACGCCAACACTCTCTCTTCAGCACTTACTTGACCTTCCTTTCGTCCCACCATCTCATTCTTGGTTTCTTCCCAAAAGATTTGGACTTGAATGTTAAAACCCACAGGGTTCCTTTATCGCCGGACACCCTCATACAGGGGGACGTGTGTGGCTATTCGAACGGCTTGCTTTTGTGCTGCAGTAACAGATACACAACTGGTCGTGGCTACTTTGTGTACGATCCAGTCACCAAGAAATCCACCCATATACCTTCTTTTCCTGATGTAGATGACGGAAGAAAATGGTTATACGCTGTTGGCTTCCTTTCTCATACTCGTTGTCTCGAACAAGAAAAAGATGGAGGGCTTTCTGATCACAGCTTCTGGGTTGTGGTTATAAGAACCTTTATAAGAAACAAGTATGACTTTGAAGTTCTTAGTTTCTCCTCGGAGAAAGGAAAATGGAGACAAACACTTGCGAATTGCGATGAGGGTTTTGCTTTTGCTCCTCACTGGATGTTCAGTTTTGCGTTTAAAGAGAACCTGTATTTCATGGGGAGTGAAAGTATTTTTGTGTTTGGTCCTAAACTTTTGTTTTCTAGTACAATTAGTTACCCTCATGATGCTGATGCTATGAATATAGTGAGCTTCGGATACCTTGGATGCTCTGGTGGGAGTATGAGGATCGCTGAAATTGGCCATGATGATTTGAGAGTGTGGGAACTAAGGCACTCTCACACATGGGATTTGGTGCACAGGACTAGTCTCTCGGATCATCTTCCCTCCAGATTTTGCAGTAATTGTTTTAAGCGTGTAGCGGGTTTCCATCCCTATGATGGAGACACTGTGTATTTGTATTCCTATGTTGATGGGATTTTTGTTGCCAACCTACGTACAAAAATGTTTGTGCCAATCCCTGGTTATGACAAATCAGATGTTAGTCCCTTTCAATTAGAGCTCTCTCCTATTCCATATGAATAAAGTCATGGTAGTACAAGTAATTCAAAGCTCCCACCTCAAAAGTTGGTGCTGAGTTATTTCAACCAGTTTTTATGTTATGAACATGTGATTCTACTTTCTTGCAGACATGAAACTTATGCTGCTGTCTGTTTCTGAGAAAAACACAATATCCAACTGATTCCCCTGCACTGCAAACTTACCGGAGAGGATTCAAGCTTTACTGTTATTACATAGAATTAATATGTTCAAATATTTCTGCAATTGATATTAGATTTCAATCTGATTAATTTTTTAGTTGTGTATATATAACATTTCATGGTGGGCTTTATATAGTCTACTGAGTAATAAACAAAGTTATATAGTTGTCTTCCCCTTTTTATTCTCCATTGTTGTAGTCTGATACAAAATGAACTTAGTGGTGTTATAGCTGAAAGTTTATTAAGAAGTAATGCTGAAAAAAGTGATTTGAAATTTTCAAAGATTATATTACATTAGATTTCTAACCCCAGAATTATATTGTAAGTGTTGACAATTAGAATTATATGGTTTTGAAAGGTACATGGGAAAATTCCAAACTGAAAGAAATTGGTATTCAGGGTATCTCATTCTCATTCTCATTCTCATCATCTGCTCAGTTTAAGTCGTTCTTAACTCAGTGAAACAAGTTGATTTCTGAGATCCGTAAATACATACATTTGAATTGCTAAACAAATAACCATTTTCAGTAACTAATAATCCAAGTATGATGGACTATAGCACTATCTCACTATACAATCAATCACTTCAAGACTACTGTGAAATAATTAGTCCATGTCATATTGAAAGAGTTACCTTATTATATGTCATTGCAATGTTGGGGAATGTCTGCAAGAATTAGGATGTGCAGTTATTTAAGTTGGGATACAGTGAAGTATGAATTATGAACTTTAACTTAGTAAGCACAGCAGTGCCTTCTACTGTAAACCAGCCAACAAAATGATTAAAGTTATTAAACTTGAGCTAATTGGTAAAATAAGTTTTCAGAAATTTTGGTAAGAACATAATTTGTAGATAAATATTGATAACCTTTTTTTTTGTTTGCTAACTTCTGCATATTTAGGCAGAGCTATAAAAAAAAATATATTTAAACAAATAAAGTTGCTGCAATACAGATCAAAACCAAACTTAGAAATTGAAGCTCACAAAAATCAGAAGCATTCTAATCATAAATAAGCTACTTCTCATACCTAGTAAAAAAACGTATTTATTTTATATGAGAAGGATAATTACTCTACACAAAAACTCATGCAAGAGAAAATTTTAACATGTATAGGTTGTCAACTATGATAGCACTAAACAATGATATCTCTTTTTGATATCTCTTTTGACTCTGAATTTTCATTTTTAACATGTATATGACTGCATTAGTTATTGAAAGCCGTGAACAAGTAAAGGAATTTAATTGAAGTTTTTACTTGTGGAATCTGCTACTGTCTTCATTTTAGAGGGCCTGTGTTTTTATCAGATTATTAAAATGTATTTGAACAATTGATTATATATGACAGATTTGGTATAAATTCACTTATTGCAATTTGATTGTTTTATGTTCAACAAGCTTATCACATATTCAAATGACAGTTAATTCTAACCACAACTTAACTTCAAATGACCTGTCAAACAAAATCCAAAAATAATCTACATTATGCACAAATGTATACATTGATAATCCACGATTTAGTACAAGCAATGAGTCCTTCTATATGGAATATTTATACATATATAATTAAACATATTTTTATTAATATTAATATAATATATTTATAATTGTTTGATTATTAATCTTCTATGTCCCCCCATGCATAAGTACTAAAACCAAATACTAACTATATTTTTTACTTCTGTTTCCCTTTTAGTATTACTATTCAGTTGGCAAATATAAAAACTAAAGGAAAATAAGAATTGCAAGTGCTTTTAGCTTTTTATCCCGGCTAGCAAGCAACTTTACTTTTCCACACCAGATTACACAGTATTTTTTGAAAGAACAAATGCAAATCATATCTTAACCAAGAGCAATAGAACAAAATAATAATTTTAATTGTGTCAGACTATACCATTCTGATTAACATCAAACAAATTTCTCTCTTGGAGCTAACATTGTCCAATATTTACTGATCAAAGTTTAACTCAAGCACTTCTTCAACTTCAAAATTTTAAATCAATTTTTGGGACAAGAAAAACAACAAGAATGAGAACATTTCCCGTGAAAAGTGGATTTAATAATGTTTGTAAATGCTAAAAACACCCCCTTCTGTAAAGATCTTCCACTAATTTGTGTTTTCCAAGTACTCTAATTAATAAGGGTATCTTATGCAGCACAAAATCAAAAAATACAAGACCAGAACCTAATTCCAATGTGGAGACGTGGTGATTCTAATCATAATTAATCATCACCGCCCTTCTTCTTAGACTTGCGATATTTTTCCTCAACTTGCTTTGCCTCTAACAAGACAGTGTCAGCTAACTTCCTGATGTTAGGAATTTGATAATTCTGAGCCAAGTAAATCCCAAAGGCCGTCCCTGCAATGAAAGAGAAGCTACTCCTAATTATACCCATTACAGTTGTTTGAGTTGTTGGTTGCTATGAAATATCTGGTATTGCAATATCACTTTTGCAAGAATCACTGTCAGAAAGAAACAAATCAGAATCAGGCCAAAATCATTTGAAGAAGTAATTTGTTTATGTGGTTTCATTCCATCTTCAAAAATTGCGCTTATCATTATCAGATTCCATCTTCTTCTCAGGGTAACCCAACCCAAATGAAAAAAATGAATTAAAGATCAATTCCATTGATACATGAATATACTAAATAACTACCGGGACAATATTATTAGGTTTCAGTTTCACCTTCTCATACAAAATCCTCTTACTTTATATCAATTGAAATGATTTAAACAAGAAAATCACAGCTCAACATCGGATGTTTTCACGTCACTAATTAACTCTATTCCCAGAATAACTAGATTAAAAGAAAATTGGGTCCACTTGGTTATGACGAGTTGCTAGCACTTGCTAGCAACTGACTAATGAACTAATCGACCATAAACACAAAATGATCGATTGTAATCTGAAATTTCGAAAAAAGATGCCGCAAATCATGCATAGACCAACAAGTTAACAAATCTCTTTCCATAAATAATATAAAGAACAATGAAATATCTTACCAAACCAGAGGCTCACGATACTGATTTGATTTTGCCAGATACAGAAACCTAAAATGGAGGAATGAGAAGATGTCGATTTAATATTAATTACATGAAATTTTGAAAAACCTAAAATGATTCAACGAAGAAGACCACTTTTAAACGCTTCCGTTTCACTCGTGACTGCAGAATACATACCTTAATTTTTTTTAGTGAATCTTCATAATTTAATTTTTTTAACAGAGTATAAATTTATATCGAGAAAATATATTTTTGGTTCTTATTTAACTAGTTTGTTATTCTCTAATGACAATAATTTTTTTTAATAGTAACTATTTCCTACTAAATCGTAAGGAATTTTAAATAATTTCCAAAAAAATCAAGAGTAAATATGAAAAAATATTCAGATGATATGTGTAAAATAAACCCAGATAAGTTAATTTACAAAGTTAACAGCATATTATTTATAAGTACAGATTAATTATAGGAATCTCGTGTAAAACTTTTAAATTATAAAAAAAAAATATTCAAATTTTAAAAAATATAGAAATATACAAAGAAGTTACACTAGTTGTTTACTTTTTTTAAAGAAGAAATTATGATAAATAAATTAAGTTATGATTTTTCTTTTATACTCATCTTAATTAATGATTTTATTTCGTAAATCCTGTTAAAACTAAATTATTCATATTTAAATTAAATACATTTTAATCGGTGTAACATAACTGAATATTGATTTTTGTTCTTATATTTTTTTTTATTTCTATAAAATTTAAATAGTTAATTGCAATTCTTATAGAATATATAAATTTTATTTTAGTTTCTATAAAATATTTTCATTCCTAAATTTTTTTAATAATTATTTGTAGTTTTTAATGTTTATTTTAAAATAGATAAGTAGCATTTATTTTTTCGATCTTAAAGAGTTTTTCTAAGTTATTGTAAACTAACATTATATCATAATACTATTATATAATACTTAAAATAGTGATTTAATATTTTATTCAACTTATAAGTAATTAACTGGTATAATATAACACTGGGATAAAAACTAGTTATTTCAATTTTAGAAACTAAAAGTAATTTGTTTACAGAACTAAAATTAAAATTCATTCATTTTATATTGACTAAAAATGTATTTAAGTTTAAAATACTCATAATTATATTTCTTATGAGTATGACTTAATCTCAAGAGTTTTTTTTTCCTGTAATACTGAGTGTATGTTTTTACTAAATGTTTTGGATAAATAAATTAAAATATTTATTTTTAAATGAACTAAGTCTTTTTAAACAGTTAAATCAATTAAAAAACTTTAAACGGATTAAATAATAGAAAAAATAATATAGAAAAAACCCACATTTTTCATTGCAATTTAATTTAGTTTTTTGAAAAACTGAATCAAATTATGCATTATATTTCTGTTTTTTGTTTTTATTCTCGAATAAAATCCTATTATACTAAATTTACTCTCGATTCAATTCTTATAATAATTGTTATTTAGAAAAACAAATTTGAAATTCAATTTTAAAATATTGATGAAAGAGAATAAATTGAAATCGATAGTTGATTAAAAAGATCAAATATGCAAATATAAATAAAAGAATTGAAATTGTTGAGCAAATAAAGTAGCTAATACAATGCAAGTAGTATTACTCTGTTTATTACTTCATTTTTTTGGCCAAACCGAATGATGAACATATCTATCTAAAGAAATTGTCAAAGATTGAATATTAACTTATTGAACATAATAACACTCTTGCTAACATAGATCTAAAGAAATTGTCAAGAATATAAATTTCTTGAAAATAATAACATTCTTACTGATTTCTCTTTAACATGGAGGAGATCCTCATTTGATCAAGCAACTTAACTTTTAGACTCTACCATTACACATAAATATTTTGTTAAAAAAACATACAATATCTTGAAAGAGCAAATCCCAATCACATACAATCAATTCATTGACAAGAACATTTCTTAATTGTCATTCCGGGCAAAATACTTCCCGGACTATTGAATACAATTCTGATTAAGATTACAATTCAGATTAACATTTAATAAGTCACATTTTAACTAATTTGAGTTTTCAAATTGTCAAGTAATTTGAGTTTTCAAATTATTCACCCTAATTAAGAGTATATATCTGATTCTGATGTGGGACTTTAATCACAGTTATCAGCATTTCCCTTCTTGTTACTTATTATTAGACTTGCGATATTTTTCCTCAACTTGCTTTGCCTGTATCAAGGCAGTGTCAGCTTCCTTCTTGACGTCAGGAACTTGATAACTCTGAGCCAAGTAAATCCCAAACACCGTACCTGTAATGAAAGAGAAGCAACTCCTGATTATACCCATCACCGTTGCTTCAGTGCTTGTTTTCAGTGAAATATCTGGTATTGCAAGGATCACCTTTGCAAGAATCACTGTCAGAAAAAAAGCAAATCAGAATCAGGTCAAAATCATTTGTTTATGTGGTTTATTCCATCTTCAAACACAGTGATCACTATTATCAGGTTCCATCTTCTCAAGATAAACTCCCTTTTATATAAAAAACATAAAAAAAAATTATTCATCGAATTCAAATGAAGAAATTCAAGAAAGCTAGCTCAATTTCATTCACACATTTAATATCCTAGATGATTTCTATCTTTACAATATATAGACAACGCAAAGAACAAGATTGTTAATAGATAGATTTGCCTCTTCTATTTGTATCAGTTAAAACTATTCGGGCGAGAAAATCACAATTCAGTCTCAGACAGAGTGTTTTCAGTTCACTAATTCACTGTATTCCCAAAATAAATTAGATTCAAAGAGAGACTGGAAACACAAACACATGGTTATAAGGAATTGCTAGCTACTGGCAACAAATTAAATCAATCGCACGCACAAAACGATCAATTGCTCCCAAAATTCAGAAATAAGATGCCGCAAATCATGAATGGACTATCAAATTAACAATTTCCTTTGCATAAATAATTGAAAGAGGGAATGAAAATGTCTTACCGAGTGATGAAAGGTTTTCGATATTGATCTGATTTTGCGAGTAAGGGAAACGAAAGATGGGCGAATTTTGAGATATCAATAATTATATATTGGATGGAGGGAATGACTACAAAAAATAAAAGAGAAAATATAAATTGAGTTCTTCAGTTCCCTTCAGAATTTAGGGCTCTTCAGAATTTAGGTTTTTTTCACGCAAAAATGAGTATCAACAATGCAACATTGTTAAAATCTTCATTATTAAAATTGAAAATCTTTTATCTAGTTGGGCTTCACCATTCGGGTCTCACATTTGGGCCTTCTCCGCTTGTAAGTGGGTTTGAGTTAAAAAAAAAAAAAACATATCAGTGTCATGGTTTTTTACTTGTCACGTCTAGGATGTTTGTTTGAAGACAAATAAAACTCTTAAGTTTAGAAGAATTTGGTGCGTTATATTCTAATTATACTTTTCTAGCATTTTTATATTATTTTTAGAATATTTAGAAATATATTCAGAATAATAATAATTTTACTATTTTTAATTTATTTTTTTAGGAAAAAAACTTGTATCTTAGAAATAAAATGGAGTTAATTTGAATTAACAAAAAACAGAATAAAAAAAATTATAAAGGGAATATTGTGCGAATTAATAGAGTATTCAGAAAATATATAAATATAATTGCATCTTAACTCTAATCTTTGTTGAAAATCTTATATGTTTAACTTTGTTGAAAAACATGTGTTATATAGAATTGTTAACCATCTTTACACCAAACCTAAAATCCTTGCATTCCCTCAAATAGGGGAAAGAAGAAACAAAATCTTTCACGGGATTTCCATTGCAATAATGCTTGGGAGGAACATGATAACAAGGCTCCGATGAGAAATCTTGTTCACAGGATGGAAAATTAGTCTTGTTATTTGTTAGCCTGTAAAGAAGCCATGGCTTCAAATTTCCCAATCCTTGAGCAACATAGCCAAAAGTAGACAGAGAGGTAGTCACCAACTTGTCAGATAAACTTAGTAGATACATGTCTATCCATGCTTTCATATTATGCTTATTATCATAAGACTTTTGATGTTCTTCGTGACTAGGTTGATAAACTTGTATGATTTCTCCACTATCTGTATGTTTCTTAAGATACATAGCACGTAAATTATCTCCATACTCTCGATGTAAAGATGCCACAAGCACTGCCTTTACTCTTTTGGTTTTTTCTAGCAGAAGATGCTAAAGTTTGCAAATCCACTTCTGGCAAAATCTTTTGCTTTAATGTGCAGCTTAAAACTAGATCCATAATTGCTTGTTGTGGAGTGGTATCGGGACTAAATACTCTTATCTGCAAGCCTATCAGTTCATTTGCTTTGGCCAAGTGTGCCTGATAGAAATTGCTGATTAGTTCCCATGCCTCATTTGAAGGGTGAAAAAGGTAGCGACCCAAATGGTGAAAGACAATGTCTTTCTCTGGGAACATTTTGGTAATCTCCACATTGAAAAATGGGTTCATGAATAGAGAAGGGACAAAGTATTGATCAGACTGCAGAATCAACAAAGGAATCTTCTGAAGAATATCTTGACTATGATCACAATGAAAATATTTCTCAGGGTCAGTGCGAGTGTGTTGTAGATTAATAAACAGAACTGATGGTAAATCCTCCGTTGAATTGGTAGCCTTATCCTTCTCTAGCAAGATCTGATATGTCTGGATATGTTTTTCATCCCAGAATGGAGACTTCTCAGGCAATACCCAAGTTGAATTCAGAAATGGTTCACAAAATAAACCGTACTTGTCTTTCCCAAATTTTACTAGCAGCACTCGATCAGTGAGGACAGCATAAAGAAATGTTGCGACCAAGTCAATCATTTGGTTACCCAAACCATTAGCAGAAGTCCAAATGAGGTACTTACACATTGTAGGAACACCTTTGTTCTTGGAGTGTTCAATCTTCATCATGCTTTTGTGGAAAGATCTACTATTTGGTCCACACCTTCTATGAATTTCTTCATAGCTACGTAGTTTAGATATCAAATACGGAGAAGGTTTGTGAGGAGAAGCTTTGCGGTATAAGTGGGATTGCATCCTACTTATGCATGACGCTTCATCAAACCCAGAAGTTAACAGTCCATTAAGCAGTTTGTCTTTGTCATCAAGATTAGCTATACGTGGATTTGAATCATTTGTTGAACTTGTCAATGAAGCGTTTTTCGAGCCTGAAAATTTAACTCAGAATATCATAGATTATTTAGCAAGTACATGAAGAAATCCCATAAAGAGTACTCTACAATCTACAGATTTTATTCATGGTATTGCTTGGTGTTATGTTACAATTCAATTTTGAGGAAATTATAGCCATATAAGAGAAGCAAATGTAAATAAGCTTTAAAAATGTGTTAAAAAAGTGATATAAAATAAATTTTAATATTGACAAGATTTTAGATTCTAAAAAACTGAAATAAACACATTTTTAAAAATGTTTCTTTTACAAAGATATATAGTAAAAACGGGTCCACAGATGGAGAAAACAAATTTTGAATGACTGAAAAATAGCAATAATCAGAATAAGGGGAAAAAAATGGAATAAATCAAGTTTTTGGCAGCAAAAATAGCATTATAACGCACCACCATCAGCTACTGTAATATCTGTAGCATTGTGATTCTGAGATCTTCCTTGCAGTTCCTTAACTCCACCTAGTTCATTAGGAAGTAACTTCACTTTTTTTTTGTCCTTATGAAACAAATAAGGCAAATGGAAGTTGAAGGGAAATGTAAGAAACACTCATGCATATACAATACAAGGTGTTAATTACAGTACTGTTACTTACTGCTGACACTGTTATTGTTCCCTTCTTCTCCTCCTAAGCTGTCACGTGTTACGTTTTGGACAGTTTCTTCCAATCCAAAGCCATGAGTTGTGACGTTTGGTCCACCACTCAATAACTCAGCCGTAACATTTTGAGCTGTTCCTTTTTGTTCCTTGCCTTCTGAAAACCCCTCGAATAGTCCGAAACTAGAGTTTCGATACATCAAGGCAACTGTAACAACGACAGGGAAAGCTATGAAAAACATAACAAAGAACATTCTCAGACTCGTGGAATTCGGTCCCATATGATCCTTTGCGGCTTCCACTACCTCACATATGTGGTGCAGAATTTAATGGAAGTAACACAACCCTTCAAAACTGTGAAAATACCTGCAATAGCCTCTGAGAACTACGAGATCAGAAAACAAAAGTAAGGACAATTTTTTGCAGAAAAAACAAAGTCAAGAAGCATAGTTCATGTAAAAATTCTTAATAGTAAACAAAAGAATCAGCCCAGAAATAAAAAAAAAGGAAAAACTGCAAATTGAACCAAGAGGGTGAAAGAAAAGGATTACCTAGGAGGAAAAGATTGATGTTTTGTAAATGACTCGACCATCATAATCTTCCTTTTTACCATCCTCTGTCAACTTTTTATAATAGACATCTACATCATATGCATGTTTTATGTGGTAGGTATATGCATCGTAATTTGGGGCCACTTATAGATTTAGCATTTTGAATTGTTTCTTCTCGTTGATTGCTTTCCTTAAATGTTAATTCTTAAGCATTTCAAACTACCATCTTCACAAGATCTTGCCTTAAAAGTCCACAATATCATCCTACTCAAATCAAAATTTGACGTGTGCTCTTATGTTATTTAAGTTGATTATATATGGGACTGTCTAACTCACCTTCATGTTAAAAAAGAGTTATTTAACTTCATCTTAATTTTCAAATTGAATTAAATACTTCATCTTAATTGTCTAACACAATATACTATTGTTAAAACAGATGAAAATAGATTTATATGAGTTTTTCAAATTAATGAAGGGTTTTTCATTTATGAAAAAATAAAATAAAAAATATATATTTTTAAAATATGTGTTATTTATATAAAAAAGAAGGTAATATGAAAAAAAAATTCACAAAAGCATGTGTTTTTTTTTAAGAAAAACATAAATATAAAGTATTAATTTATTATTTTTTATAAAATATTATTTTTTTACAAAACCATGTGTTTTAATCACACATTTATATTTCGTTTCTACTATCATGACTTCTTGCAAGGACATAAGATGATCTATAAATAAATGAGATTTTACATTCAGTCACTTTCTTGTTATATTTTACGTTAATTTGAGAATTTTAGGGCCTGTCTACTTGAATTTTCATGTCTTGATGTCATTTTTTCCCACTTTTAATTACAAAATTAGTTAAATATCACATGCTCCGAATAAGCACCAAGTTTATAAATTTATAAAATTTTTATGTTATCGTTTTTTCTATTATCTATTATATTTTATTTTATTAAAATATATATTTTAACATATGCAGACACTTTTTTTTAACCAAAAATCTTATATGAATTATTCAATGACTATCTTCCTCAAGGACTCTCAATACACATAATTTGTTATTTTTTTAACCAATATTAATAAATACACATAAATATAATATATATATATATGTATATATATATATATATATACCCTAAATACATTACTAGTTCACCTAATAATCTTATATTGGTGTGGATCTCTGTTGATATTGTATGAATTTTTTCTGACAAAAACATAGAATGTCATTTAGAAGTTGGGAATGAACTGAATTTTACATGTAAATTAAGGTTGGATAGACTTTTATCACTTTCTAATTCTTTCACGTATTTTAAAGACTTCCTCTAAATTTTATAATCTAATTCTATAATTTATTCACATATTTCTAAAAGTTTTTAAATGATACAATCTTCTACATTTCAAATATTATATTTCATTCATAAATCATTATAATATCATAATATTTCAATTATAATAAATTATTTGATATATTATCTAAACTCTTGTCTTATTTATATAGTCACTCATTTGTTATTCCAACAATTTACAATTAACTATAATTATTAAAGATATTTTTAATTTGAATCGGCTAAGTTTTTTATTAAATTTTTATTTAAATTAAATATTAAAAATCAAATAAAATTTGATTTAACTTAATTTAATTTAAAATAAAATTTAAAATAAATTAAATCAATATTTATAATTTAGATCAGATTGTTATTATAAAATTTATTAATATAACTTTTTAATTATATATTTTTTTTAAAAATTATTATAATTTTATAATAAAAAAATAATTAAATATAAAAATATTTTATAATTTTTATTTTTATATTTTTTATTTATTTATAATTTTAATTATTTTTATAATTATAAATAAATTTTATAATTTTATATTTAAAATTTATAATATAAATTTATTATTATATTTTATAAATATAAAAATATTATGAATATTAATAAAATATAGAGTTATTTGTGTGTTTTAAGAATTTTTTTATATTTTTTTATCGATATAAATGAAATATTTTTTTAAAATTTAAATATAAAAAAATATTCTTTTACTAATGTGAATAAAAAAATTAATGAAAAAAAATTAAAAAAAATAGAAAAATTTAAAACCTGATAAAAATAAAGAAAAGAATAAAAAAAATAAAATAAAATATTTTAAATAAAAATTAAAATAATTTTAAAATATCTTAAAATAATGATAAAAAATACAATAATATAAAAATAATTAAAAAAATATTTTATATATTATAAATAATATAATAAAAAATAATTTTATAAAATATATATATTTTTATAAATTATTATTTAATTTTAAAAATATAATCTTACATTTAAATAAAATTTTAAAAATATAATCTTACATTTAATTTTTTATTTAAGATATAAAATTCGAATCAAATTATAGGATTTAAAAAAAATATATCTAAAAATAAAATAAATTTGATTTTAATCCGTTTTGAATATTTAAATTTTTTTATTTATTTATTTTTTAAACACCCTAATAATTATACCCAAATAAGAATTTACTTCCAATAATAAAAATTCAAATAAATTTTCTGATGAAAATAAAAAATCATAATTATTTTACACATTTTCATTTTTCAAATTTACACAAATTTAGCATAGAGTAATTAAAATAAATCTAATAATTATTATCATAACAAATAAATGTAAAATAAGACTAATTTTAAATAAGAAAATTTCTCTCAACACACAATATTTTCACTAACTGGATTGGGGTAAATTTAAAGCTTTATCTCTTTTACTGAATTTTAATTCACTGAATAAAATTATTATTATTTTTAATTATCTTTTTGCAAATATGCTCAGTGCACAAAATATTTAGTGAGTGCATTCGGGGTAACTCTTGTATATAATTATAAAAAATACTTGTTTCACTTTTCATTCAACATATAGATTCAAATTCAACCAAACATTTTTTAAAATAGTTCAACAACAAAAATATTCATTTCAAAGGAAAAGAAAAGAAAATTTGTGAATGAAATTAATTTTTCTTACTTTAGATAAAAATTTTATTAATAAAAAATAATGATGAAGAATTCTAAGATGATTTTTATTCTTCTAGAAATAAAATAAAAGAATTTACCATTAATATTCTTCTCAAGGAATCCAATAGAAGAAACTTTCAAAATTAAAAAAGAAACATATGAATCTGGAGTTGAAAATATAAACTAAAATTTATTACATTTGATAAAAAAAATGGAATATAATCTAAAATAGAGGAGGAGGAAAAAAATAATTTTGTTTTTTACTTGATTTATTATTTATATCGTGGGAGAAAAAAATGAAAAAGAGAAAGTTTGATCTGATCATATTTTAAGAATAAATTTTTTTATAAAATTTTACTAAAGCTTACATAATAAATTATTATATATATATATTAAAAGATTTTAGATCAAGTATTTTTTTTATTTGATTTCCAAGTGGTTGAGTTTTTTATTTTCTTCTATATACTTATTTTCACTAATCACTTTTATTTAAATAACTTTTAACAAAAAATTTTAATTTAAAAATAAATAAATAATAATAATAGTTTATTAATACAGATAATATTTACATTAAAATTAAAGATATTTAAACTCTCTATTAAAATATTTTCCTTACATAAGCATTTGAAAATAGAAAATTTATTCAAACAAGAGGATAATTTCGTAATTAACAAAGTAAAACGTAAACAAATAGGCGTATTTCATATAAAAACATTTTTACATTGTAAATAATAAAATTTTAACAATATTCTTATTTAATGACTTGATATGAAGTATTTAATTAATTTAAATTTACTTATGAATTCTTGTAAAACATTTTATTTAATAATATTCTGTCACTATAATTATTACCATTAATACTTCTAACAAAAACAAAAGGGAAATCAACAGTATAAGAGGTAAGTATAATTTCTCTTTTTTACACTAATATAAGGATTCACAATTTACTTCTAAAAAAATCATCCAATAATTCCTAAACCCTAACATTACAAATATTACAAATATGAAATATGAAATCTTATTACTTTACTAATCTATGTGCGTTTTTCAATTAAACGACATACTTTTCGTTCAAGTCAAAAATCCAACAATATATTTTTATTTGAGTTAACCATCACTTCAAAAATTATATCTTGCATTGTCACATTCTTTACTCAAACTCTTAATTAGTCGTTTAAATAAGACATAACTATAATTTTATTAACACTATTTAGCTCACTAACTCAGTTCCTAACATAAAGAACATTCAACATCCCTTTATCATATTTATTTTACAATTATAAGATCTCATATATATATATATATATAAACTATTAAATAAAAAAAATTATTATATATAAATATTAAACTTAATCATACCCAACAACATACATATATGTGTGCATGGATAATGACTAACTAAGGTCACGAAAAATAATTCACAATAACGAAGATATCAAATAGTTAATATAAAAAGTGATTATTAATTTAATTTATTTTTAACCGATTTAGAAGATAAGATTTACTTTTTATCTATATATTATTAAAAAAAATTTCTCGAATATGTGATTCATTAACAAATAAATCAATTTAAGTCCAATAATTTTATTAACAACTAATTTGTTAACAATTTTGTTAACCATCATGACTCCTCAAACGATATAAAATGAATCAAAATTTATGAATAATAATTTATTAACAGAAGATCTAATTGTTAAAAAATTTATATTTATTAAAAATAAAATAAAATTATTATATATAAAATAGGTGTAAACTTCATTTTATTAAACTAATTTTACGAAAATAAATTAAATTTAAAATTATTTTTATAAAATTTAGGTAGAATATCTTATTAATTATTTTCCGTGAAAATGAATTAAATTTAAAATTATTTTTATAAAATTTAGGTATAATATCTTATTAATTATTTTCCGTGTATATGTTATCTTTTCAACAATTCAAAAAATATAAATGCAATTTCCTTAATTAGGATAAATTTATGATTCATAACTCATTCATTTATATAATATCTCTATGAAATAATATAAAATAGTTGTTCCGTAACCAATTCGACACGTTGATCTCAATACAGCACCATGGCCTCCACGAAATATTGGTACCACCAATGGATATTTATGGCTTTAAAGGACCCATGAAAAGGTCAAAACAATTTATTACTTCTAGTGGTCCTTAGTTTGGAATTGAATGCAAATGCTATACAACCACGTGCATAATTTGGCATTATAAAATTAATTTTTAGGTATGTGGAAGCATATCATTCCAAACTTCTTACCCAAAATACCAATGTGTGGTGTCGAACTCTTCTACCAGATTTAGGTATCTAGGACAAGCTCATTGAAATAATGTTTTCCCTTTATGGGTTTTAATTATTTTGGTTAAACCATTTGTTGTTCTTGTTGTTTTATAGAAATATAACCTAATTAAATACATATATAGATTAAAGATTAATTTTTTAAGTATTTTTTTCACTTATATTCAGAATTAAAGTTGGACATAATGAAATAAAATTGATGGGTTTTCAAGTTAATCTCAGTCATAGTTTTGTATTCAAACTATTTGACAATTAGGAATTTGAATATTTCTGACTTATGAGGCTTAAAAGAGATTTACAAGTGAAAGAAAAACATGATACAACTAGAACTTTGTAGTAGTGTGGTTAAACAGCTTGACACCAGAACTAAAATCAGTGCACTTCTTCAAATACGAAAAAGAAACAAAATCTTTCATGGGCTCTCCATTACAGTAATTCTGGGGAGGAAAATGATAACAAGGTTCTGATGAGAAATCTTGTTCACAGAGTGGAACATGGCTCTTATCACTCACTAGCCGGTAAAGAAGCCATGGCTTCAAATTTCCCAATCCTTGAGCAACATAGCCAAAAGTAGAGAGAGAGGTAGTCACCAACACGTCAGATAAACTTAGCAGATACATCTCTGCCCAAGCTTTTATATAATGCTTCTTATCATTAAACTTTTGCTTCCTCTCATGACTTGGCTGATAAACTTCTATGATTTCCCCAGTATCAGTTGGTTTCTTTAGATACATCCTCCTTAAATTATCTCCATACTCATGATGTAAAGATGCCACAAGAACTGCTTTAACAGTTTGATTTTTTCCAACATAAGACGTTGAAGTTTGCAATTCCACTTTTGGTAGTATCTTACGATTTAATGTGCAGTTTAAAACTAGATCCATAACTGCCTTTTCTGGAGTGGAAATAGCATTAAATAATCTTATTTGTAAGCCTATGCGCTCATCTGCCTTGGCCAGGTGTGCCTGATAGTAGCTATTGATTAGTTCCCATGCCTCGTTTGAAGGGTGAAAAAGGTAGCGACCCAAATGGTGGAAAATCGTGTCTTTCTCTGGGAACATTTTGTTAATCTCCATGTTGAAAAAGGGGTCCATGAATAGAGAAGGGACAAAGTATTGATCAGAACGCAAGATCAACAAAGGAATCTTACGGAGAAGATCTTGACTATGGTCACAGTGAAAAAACTTCTCATGGTAATTGAAGGCGAATTGTAGATTGATAAACAGAACTGATGGTAAATTTTCGTTTGAATTGCTGACCATATCCTTCTCGATCAAGATCTGATATGTTTGAATATGCTCTTCATCCCAGATAGGAGATTTCTCAGGTACTATCCAAGTTGAATTGAGAAACGGCTCGCAAAACAGGCCAAGCCTGTCTTTCCCAAATTTTACAAGTAGTACTCGATCAGTGAGGATGGCATAAAGAAATGTTGCAGCAAGGCTAATCATTTGGTTTCCCAAACCATTAACAGGTGTCCAGATAAGGTACTTACACATTGAAGCACCACCATTGTTCTTGGGGCGTACAATCTTTCTCATGTTTCTGTCATAAGCTCTTGTTTTAGGTCCACACCTTCTATGAATTTCTTCATAGTCACGTAGTTTAGATATCAAATATGGAGAAGGTTTGTGAGGAGAAACTTTGCGGTACAAGTGGGATTGCACCCTGCTTATGCATGATGTTTCATCAAATCCCGAGGCTAAAAGTCCACCAAGTAGTTTGTCTTTATTATTGTCGAGATTAACATTTGTTGGACTTGTCGATGAAGCATTTTTCAAACCTGCGAATGCTACAGAACATCACAGATTAGATTGCAAGTACAAGAAGAAATGACCTAAAGACATACTCTACAAACTCGAGTTTCTTTGCATGGTAATGCATGAATATTATGTTACAAATTTGAGGAAATTATAGATGCTAATCAAAGGAGCAAATTGTAAAAACCATACAAGTGCTTGTAAATTGTGTAAAGAGTTCAATCACACTCCTCATAGATGAAGAAAACAACTTTTAAATGACTAATGGTCAATAATTTAACTCGTTAACTTATACCTAAAATTGAGATATTTAAAATGATAAATAAATATTTAATTTAATTTTCAAAACTGTAATAATTATAAATTAAATTGGTCATTGAAATTTGGAAATTGTAAATCATAAATAGATTTATTTATTTATTTTATTACTTTATGAGATTATGATAATAATATACAAGTAAATATATAACTCACAACCAATTTGACACACATGTGTCCTTTTCACATGATAATGGCAAAAAAAATTATAGAATAATAATTAGTTCTTTTCCTATTACTTCATTATTTTTTCTTTTCTCATTAGTTTTTCATAATTAGTTATACATTTACACTATTTGATTTTAGGAGCTACTAACTTTTATATATATATATATATATATATATATATATATATATATATATATATATATATATTATATCAATGTAGGATGAAATACAAATTAAAATCCAACAAGTGGAAGAGTAAAAACAAACATAGTATGAAGAAAAAAAATAATATTATTCCACACATGTTTTGGTTATTTTCAAATTATAATGTAATAATTATTAATATGTATTATAAAAAAAATTATATTTTTTATAAATATGTTTTTAGGAGATACTTAAAATTAATAAGAAATATATATATTTTTTAAATTTATCATAAATTTTTTATAATCACAAATTTATAAATTTATAGGTAAAAAGTTAGTAAAAAATTATTTTTTAAATAATATTTATAAAAAAATTTCATAAATAAATTGATAAAAAATTTCTCATAAATAAATTTATAAATTTTTTTTATAAAAAATAAGTTTGTAAAAAATATTTAATAAATAATTAATTTTTTTATAAAAAAAAATTAATATTTTATAAATAAAAGATAAGTTTATTAATGTGTTAGTTGTTTATTGTTTAAGCATGTTCAGTTGTGTCACTTATACACTTAATATTATAATTTATCATTTTTTATAAGTATAATGAAAAACTAAACTAACTATTTGATTATATAACAATATGATTTTTTTAATATTTATATTTCTAATTATTAATGTAATTGCATGAGTAATTATTTTACAATTTTATCAATTTTAAGACAGGTTTTATTAATTTTAAAGACTAAAATTGAACCTAATATGGACCAAATGACAGCAAAAGTAAAGAGAAAATAGTAGTATCATGGCATCACCATCTGCTTCTGTGATGTTCTTAGTTTTTCCTTCTGAAGTTGTATTTTGAGATCTCCCTTGCAGGTCCTTAACTCCACCTAAGATCATTAAGGAAGTAACGTCACTTTTGGTCCTTAATTAAGAAACAAACAATGGAGGTTGAATGGGAATATAGTAAGAAAAACTCATCCATACAATACAAGGTGTTACCGCACTGGAACTTACTGCTAATGCTGTTATCACTCCCTTCTTTTCCTCCTAAGCTGTCATGTGTTACGTTTTGGACTGTGCCAGTTCCACCCAATTCAGATCCATGAGTTGAAAGGTTTGGCTCACCAGTCAATAACTCAGAAGAAGTAACGTTCGGAGCTGTTCCTCTTTGCACCTTCCCTTCTGAGTGAAAATAGTTAGAAAACTCATGCATACAAGGGTGCTAATAATAACATTAATACATATGCTGCACACACCTTCTCCTGATGTTGTAGCCATGTCTTCTGCAGCTGTACCATTTTCAAAATTTCCTGGCAACACCTGAACCTTGCCAAGTCCATCACAGAAACAGTCAGAAAAACGAAAAATTTATATGCTGATGATTAAGGGTTTTTATACATTGTTACCTACCACCGACACGGTATTATCGTATGTTCCTCGTGAGTTGTCATCTGACATATTTTGGACTCTTGCTCCCAACTCAGAACCAATGGTTGTTCTTGTAACGTTTTGTGCTGATTCTCCTGCTTCCCTGCCTTGGGAAAGCCCCTTAAAAACAGCGAAAGTTGAGTTTTGGTACATTGAAGAAACTATAAAAGCAACAGGAAACGATATCAGAAATACAACAAAGAATGCTGTAAATCTCTTGGAATTGATGCTCAAGTTGTCAGCTTTGGCTTGAAAGATTTCCATGATTGGGAAAACTTTAACTGCAGTACGTAGTCGTATTTCTTAAGGCGTTAAAATTGCTAAGAAAATAAAGGGATAAGAAAGATGACATATGATATAATAAACGAGAATGAAGTGAAGAAACATAGATTTGTGAAAGCATTCTTAATAAAACAAAAACCCGGCTTTCAAAACCAACCAACCAAATCCTGTGGATAGAGTTCATTGTTTCTGTCTCTTAGAACATTTATTTCAGTGAATTTATTATTATTATGTTCGAGAATCATACACTGTGACAATATTATGAATTCTATAACCTAAGTGTTATTTTTTAGCATAATATGTAAAGTTTTATTTTTTTAGTCTGAATTATTAAAGGGGATGGAGGAATTAATGCATGAAGGGATTGGTCACCGTCAATTACTATACATGTTTCAGAAGCCATGATGGGTGAATGAAGTGAACGAGAAATGCACGATTCATGTGAGCAATGAAGGATGATATTGACATTTTGTTTTGTGAGAAGATTAAGATGAAGATGAAAAGACAGCCACATGGAAGTAGAAAGATACTCACTTCCTTCCTTTGTTTGGTACCGCAAAAACCAAGAAGTCACACAATATTTTCTCAAATTGTTAGCTTTAAAGAGAGACGTATAGAAAAAGTTTTATCTTGTTGAATAAAAATACTATCTTTAAATATTTCATTTATTTTTATACACACCAAATTAAAATTTATATAATGATACAAATATCTTTTGAAAAAATAAGTTAAACTAATTATTTTCGACGTTTCTTTGTAGATCATAACTACAACACTCCAACTTTTAATATTTATCAATACGGGTATCATAAAAACAACCATCTAATTGAATTATAGATTTCAAAGTTATGATTCATACCAATTTTGGATATCATAAATAATAATAATTAATACAAGTTAATTTAACTTTATAATATCATATGAAATTACAATTATATTTATTAATATTAACTTTAATGACAATAATTTAATATTAAGATTATATAATTACAATACTAAAACGAATCAATTTTTTCAATTAGAATCCAGAAGATTAAATTATAAAATTATGATATTTGAGAGATTAAAATGCAATCACTTCAATGGAAAGCTAGTAAGTAAGAGACGAAAATCATATAATTGTAATAAAATTCAATGGGAAAAATTAAAGTGTAGTGGATTAACATTACACAATTACTCTCTACCTGAGAGATCAAAATGTAATTAAATTAAGTTTTTGTCGTAAATTAATTCAATCTTTGCAAGATATTTGAAGTTTTTTGTTCATGAAAGAAGAATATTACAAGTCATTAATTACATTTAGTAACATTATTCTATTTGATAATTTTGTTTACCAAAAAAACAGCATGAAGTGGTGTCTGAAAACAAGCGAAGAATAAAAAGCTGTACATGTGGCGGGAATCCCATGCAACGATCATAACTGTAAATGGTTCTACCAATCCCTTCTCCCCTCTAATTTCATCTCTTCTCATTCCTCTCCACACCCCAATATACCATATCTGCCTTCAACATAATCACAGTAAGTTCATACCCAGATTTTTCTGTTCATCATTCTTTCCATCTTTCATGAATTGGAAAGCAGTTCTATTCCAATATATATTTTTTCAATTATGGAAATCAAAAGGGGTGGATCCGTTAGAAATGGACAACCCTTCATGTTATCTTGTCTTGTCTATTCAGAACTGGGAATGAAATTGTCGAAGAAACATTATTCTTAGAATTCTTATGAAAACAAAATGTGAAATCCATTACGATTCAAACCTTAGAAATTTACATGTATGATGTTGGCACCCCACTCTAAAATCATGACAAATTATAATTAGTTTCCTTGTTGAGTTTTTATCATTGTTTTCTTAGCAATATCTTCCTGTGGATTTCATATTTTAGAGATTATTATATATATATAAAACAAAACTTTTGGAATCGTTGTGATTATCTGCGCTGTATAAAATAGAACATTAAACTTTCTCTTATCTCAGGAAACTTCTAGATAGATTTGATATTCCTGGCTGCCTCTATGTATTTTCGTCAAAATGTTTGACTCTGGTTACAAGTCACAATATATTGGAGGCCAAAAGGAGAAGTTCGTAAGGTATAGAATACAAAAGCATTAACTGTTCAATTTGTGTTTGAATGTAGAATGTTCAATATGATGATGTCAGAGTTCAAAGCTTGCTATGTTATATTGTTCCATGCATTTAGTTGTTATATTAATTCCATTTTGATTTATAATCATTGTGCAGTGTGCACCCAAAGACTAAGTTGTTAACATACGTGTCTTTGAATCTGACGTACAGTGGATGATGTAGGTTAGATGATCTGGATTCGAATTTGTCACCACCATCAAGCTCTAGGGGGATGAGAAAATTAAGATTTAATTTTTGGCCATTTCCTGGTCGTGGAAGAAAAAGAGCATCGAAATCGTTTAGGCTAGGAGTGAAGAAGGGTTCAGATGGACTAAAAACATTTGGAAGATCATTGAAGACTGGAGTGACTACTTGGGCAGTGTTCCCTGAAGATCTTAAAGTTTCAGAGAAGAAAGTATTTGACCCTCAAGACAAAAACCTTCTATATTGGAACAAGTTTTTTGAGATTCTATGCATTTTTTCTGTGGCTTGTGATCCTTTCTTCTTTTATCTTCCTTATTTCAACCACAAATCATTTTGCCTCGCCATAGATAACAAGCTAGCAAGTTTTACTGTCACATTGAGAACAATATGCGATGCCATTTATCTCATCCGAATAAGTTTTCAGTTCCGCACTGCTTACATTGCACCTTCCTCTCGGGTATTTGGACGAGGTGAACTTGTCATAGATCCTACAAAGATTGCCAAGAGATATTTACAACGTTACTTCATCGTTGACTTCATTTCTGTGCTACCTCTGCCACAGGTTCGAGAAAGAAACTTGTAATACTGATATATATTCATGAAAGGTTATATATGTAGGCATCATTAATGAACATAAAATACTCAGATTCGTCCATCTTCTATTTGATCCCAGAAGAAGATTGTTTATAGTTTTTATTTTCATGAACTACCAAGTATCCTAAATAATTATCAATGCCTACTAATTTCGACCTATAGTGTCAATGATACAGATTATGAATGAAGTTATATTTGGAAATTTTTTGTGCATGAGATTCAAATATTGTCTTTATGTTTGGTGCAGATTGTAGTGTGGAAATATCTCTACAGATCAGGACGTGTAGAGGTATTGGAAACAAAAACAGCACTATTGAGAATTGTGATCCTGCAATATTTTGCTAGATTTATACGCTTTTTACCTTTAGCTTCAGAAGTAAAAAAGACAGCTGGTGTTTTTTCTGAGAATGCATTGCTCGGGGCCATGTACTATTTGATCTGGTATATGCTTGCTAGTCATGTAAGTGCTTGTTATAAAACAATTCTTTTTTTTTTTCTGTTTAGTATGTACAATACATCAACTTGATTAGAGGTAGCAATGACTCAGCAAAGGGGACGATTTTCTAATTAAGTCTAGTATATCCAAAGATGATAATGTTCAACCATATCCTGGACTTGGTGTGGTTTTCTTTTCCATGTTTTATTTTATGTGCATTAAAGCAAAATCAGAATTAAGGTTTGATGGAATTTTGTAGTACGTAAAATTTACAAGACTTTGAAGTCTTAGATATAGCAAACTAGATCATCTCCATTTCTTTTGACCATACAGGCTAATCAAATCATGATTGAAAAGAATTTATTAATTTTTGAAGTAATAAGTTCATTCTTCTAACAATTTCCAATGTCACAGATAACTGGCTCTTGCTGGTACTTACTAGCCATTGAACGTAATGACACCTGCTGGCAGAATGCTTGTAAAGCATATGAAGGGTGCAATACACATTTCTTATATTGCGGGAATTCGAACAAGCATTTGGCAGGGTATGATAGTTGGAGAAATGTCAGCGAACGTGTTCTGAAAGGTCATTGCTATATCGAGGATGATAACTCAGAATTTAGCTATGGAATCTTCACTCAAGCTATACAGTCTAATATTGTTGCTTCCATAGAAGTTTTTCCTAAATTCTGTTATTGTTTATGGTGGGGCCTTCAGAACTTGAGGTATATTCCTTGTCTTGTCTGGTTCTCGAGAAAGATATTCATTCTAATTTTCTCTATATCAGATGTTCTCTAATTTTTCTCTGTATCAGATGTTCTGATTTATGTGTTGTGTTTTAACACAATTTCCTTGAAAAATAAATTTCAAAAGGCACCTACTCCAATTAACTTCACCTCACCCACAATAACTAGACATTCACTTGATGTTAGCTTCACCTATTTTCTTTCTTTGCCAACTAACATGCAAACAAATTTATTTGGTTCCTATAGATTTAAAATATGAACTTTATATACTGTTGGTTAAAGATTATATGTTTACACTTTGGCCTCGGATGTTTCAACTATCGCAGTTGTTAATGTTTGATAAGATGGTGCAGAATTATATTTTTATTTTTTTAATTTACCTGCACCTAGCACGTGACCATGTCAATAACATGGAATTGCTGTAGTTTCCAAATTTTCCAAGCCTAAAGCACCATCTGTTTTGTGTTCCACAGTACACTTGGTCAGGGGCTTCTAACCAGTACATACCCTGGAGAGGTTATGTTTTCCATAGTTATAGCTATCATGGGACTCATCCTTTTTGCTCTTCTGATTGGAAACATGCAGGTAAACAAAAAGTTTGCACTATAGGTATTGATATATCAATGAAGATTATCAATGTCTTGATTAATAAAAGACTTTAAGAGTCAGTTACTACCACGGTTCTAATCTTTGTGCTATCATGCAACTGTACAGACCTACCTTCAATCAATGTCAGTTCGTCTTGAGGAAATGAGGATCAAAAGACGTGACTCTGAGCAGTGGATGCATCATCGTTTGCTTCCGCCAGAGCTAAGGGAAAGAGTGAGACGCTATGACCAATACAAGTGGTTGAACACCCGTGGAGTAGATGAGGAGAGCATTGTTCAGAGTCTTCCAAAAGATCTGAGGAGAGATATCAAACGACATCTTTGTTTAAATTTAGTTAGAAGGGTGAGTTAGTATTTAGTATACATGCATGTGCCTTATGAGATATAAGTCTTCATTTGCTCGTAAATCTTGTGAATATAACGCATGTATATTCTCATTCAGGTTCCTCTCTTTGCCAACATGGATGAACGTTTGCTTGATGCTATATGTGAGCGATTGAAGCCTAGTTTATACACAGAGGGAACTTACATAGTGAGGGAAGGGGACCCAGTTAATGAGATGCACTTCATCATACGTGGACGTCTAGAGAGTGTCACCACAGATGGTGGAAGAAGTGGATTTTTCAACAGAGGTCTTCTGAAGGAAGCTGACTTTTGTGGAGAAGAGCTACTAACATGGGCATTGGATCCCAAATCTGCTGCTAACTTGCCATCATCAACAAGGACGGTGAAGGCTATAAATGAGGTGGAGGCATTTGCTTTGGAGGCAGAGGAGTTGAAGTTTGTTGCTTCCCAGTTTAGGCACATCCACAGCAGACAGGTTCAGCACACCTTCCGTTTCTATTCACAGCAGTGGAGAACTTGGGCTGCTATCTACATTCAAGCTGCATGGAGGAGGCATTGCAGGAGGAAGATTGCAGAACAACGTAGAAGGGAGGAAGAAGAATTATATGACTCAGATTATGATAATAGTGATGATGATGATTCTACAGGAGCCTTGGTCAAGCACTCTGAAAATTCTTCTACTCCTGGGCTTGGACTTGCTACAACTGTCTATGCTTCTCGCTTTGCTGCAAACGCACTTCGTGGTCATAGGCTTCGTGCTGCAAGTTCCAGGGACATGATCACACTCCAAAAGCCCCCAGAACCTGACTTCAGTGATCGTGATGAAATCTGATCCTCGTCCCATTGGTTCAACCTGACTTGCAAGATATGCATTTACCAACTGATATCACTAACAGTGTTAACTTATATATATGGTTGACAAATTTTGGTTTGGGAAACCTAGAACATGAGTCTAGGTTTGTTTAATTTCTACATGTATTGGTTTAGATATAACATCTAGGCTTACTAGTTAACTGTCATGTTATGTCTGTAAATTTCAAAATATCTACTTATCAGCTTAACGTAAAATATGTTTTCTGTGTTTAAGAAGTGGAAATGATTATATTATACGTGGAGTATTACTTCTCAACCATTATCATATTTAGTAAACTCCAGGGCAGAGCTTAAGACTTCAAATAAAATACGTCAATATAACTCGTGCATTCTTCTTGTCTCCTATAACAAGCAAGGTAAATTATCTTTGAATTTGTGATGCAACATCCCTATCAAACACAATAAGGATTTGCATAGTCGAAGAATGCAACAAAATTTCACAAAAATAGGACTGCGGGGCCCTTTACTATCGGAATATGCCGTATCCCAAATAATTGTACACACTAACTATTGGTGTGGACGACGGGTGGATGCCCACAATTGTCATATTACAATTGAGTTTGCAAAGCCCTCACATTTCTTTGCCATGTGTCACATCCGTTTGAAACTGAAAGGGGAAGGAATGGGGAAAATATTACCTTAAAGAATATTACAAAATAAAAATAATAATTAGGCGGTTTTGCAGGAAATGTAATATATATGAGCATATTCAATGACCACTACATGCGGAAGCAATACAACACAATCTCTTCTAACAGTGTACAACTCAAGTTCGCCATGCAGAAGATACTTCTGAATTAAAATCTTCTTCCCACCACGTGCTAGCCTGCAATATCACAGAATGCAGGCGATAGATTATAATTTATAACTGAACTATAGACAGCCGAAATAAGATATAAGATCTAATAATAACCCACTGTACCAGGAAACTGAGTCAACTCAATGCTCAAACAAAATATTACGAGAATATGCTCCATCATTTGTATAAATATGTGAAAGAGGTGATTACATATGCATGTTAGAATAATAAAATTAAAATTAACATTACATAAATCCACAAGTTGTTGAGTGTATATACCCTTAGATTTTATTTTGAATGCAGATTTACTTTATACTACAAGTATAAAGTAGAACAAAATCTGAAGGCACATAAAAACCTGTGATGCCTCAACATTGTGAATAGACGGTAAAGAATTGAAACTGCATTTTGGTTCTTACAAGGGGTGAGCATAAACCCGTGGTCCAACCCAAATCTAAACAATCCGAAAACGAAAATGGATTTTTGGGTGGATTTGAGCGGGTTTTCGGATTTAGATGGGTGCAAAAAATTGTTTATTGCAGTTTACATGAACGAGTTGGATTTTGAATTTTTTTTTCATCAAAAATTGAATCCAACTGAAATGTAGAGATAAAAGTCATGCTTCATACATCGGCAAGTGTCAGGTGAAATTTGTAAGATTGAGAACTGCAATGTTTAAATGCATAAGTTGATGCACCATTTTATACATGTAAACAAAAAGTGGATTTACATTTCACACATTTAAAGCATTATACTTTTTCTGTTCTTTCACCATCCCACCAATGAACAAACACTTGAATTTCTCTCAGGCATAAAAATCATCTCACTTCTCAGAGCTCTAACATAAAAGCAGAAGTTTTCTCTAAATTTCTCTTGTCATCACACTCTCTTCAGCTACACTCCTTCTCAAATTTCACATATTTGTTACATATGAAACTTTCTATTATGTTTTTCAGCCTGAAACCGTCCTAGACCGACTGATGCCCACCCCTAGTTCTTATGTAGGACAGAAACATTATAGAGGATGCAGTGTAGGATCACAAGAATATGCAAATTTTACCAAGGGCAAAAGAACACTAACAAACAAGACAGAAGCATGCATGTAATTAACAGAAACTGATTAACACCTTGTAGCCTCTTCGCAGAAATTCTAGAGAACTCCCTTCTTCTTCTTGAAGTCCCAAGACTCTCAACAACTCCTCTTTGGCCTATATCAGTCAATGGATTAATATGAAACTATTTACAACTAATAAGAAAATGAGGCTAATTATTTACAATTAATAACTTCAGATTATTATGAAAGTACCTCGCCAAGGCTGAAGCGGGCAGCACTTTCTGCTATGCAAGCATAAGAACCATCTGCTTGTTTAAGCATCACCTGCCAAGGACCTGAACAGTTTAGAAGAAACAAATTAGTGCATCATCCATATCAGCAAATGAAAGTATTCTAGTTATACAATAAGAATCAAATATAAATTAAAATCTGTCTGGTATTAACTGCTGGCTAAATACAGTTTGTGCCAGCTACTATACATGGACCTTTTTTGAAGGAAGGCGGGGGGGCAGTTTGATTGATAGCATGCACAACAATGCTAGATATTGACCACCCAACAAGTGCTCTAAGTGTTTCTCTCCAAGGGAACACAGTTAGCCCAAATAATCAAGTGTTAATGTTCAAAGACTAATGGAAAATAAAAAGAACAATATCAATGTGGTTTCTGAGTAAAAAATTGTCCCTAGCAACAAAGAGAAGAAAGTAATTACAATAAAAAAATAATGTTGTTACTTGTTACATAAAGTGGAAAAATAGCTTCCTTGCTGGTCTTATGTTAATATATCAAATTAATGGTATAAATTATAAAGTATTAGTTTATCATATTTCTTCCACAAATTTCACAGTGCATTACATTTTTTATTTTAGTTTTCATTAACCTCAATATTTATTTTAGATAATGTGTGATTGCAGATTAGTAGATTGAAAAAACTAAGATCTTAACTTGCATAAGTGAGGTGCGTGTGGGTGTTTGTGCATACAGATACCATATAAATACATAGTTGCACCTGGGTACTGACGGAACACAGCTCCACTATAATTGACAATATAAGGTGCTATTGCAACTGTCTTAAAAACAAAAAGAGAAAACAGTCAATGTCTATTATGTCATAAGAAGATCAATTATCTGGAGATAATATAACAAAAAAGTGGTACCTTCGAATACTCTCGGATTCGGATGTAGAACACTGGAGTGAATTGAGAAAGAAAGCGGTAGTGCAAATCTTTGGCAGGGAAGCCCGGAAGGCCTAAATCAGCACTGTAAATTCAATAATTATTCTGTCAAACATAATTATATGAAATAGTTAAGCAATTATGCAAGTATGAAAACACAATCAGAAAAATACAACAGGAGTACAACATATACCGTAGTGTGTCTAGTTCAAGATTAAATAAAAGTGTTGGTGTTGATGTAGAAAATTTTTCCTGCAAAACCCAAGTAGTAAAATTAGAAGATAAACATCAAACTAAAGAAGCTAGGTGAATCCAGTGTGCAAAATAAATTCTTTTAAATTGCAGATAATTACATATAGTAAGAAATAAGAATTACTCACACAGTTTGTCAACAAAGGGCATCAGAAACCAGAACCTAGATCAAGTTTTACCATCTAAGATGTTGCTATTGGAAGGGATATAATTAGAAGCTAAACTCTGTATGTTGAAAACAGGGGCAGAGTCAGGAATTTTAGAGATGGGACCAAACTAACTAATTTGTAAGTTTTACAGTCCAAACTTAAACTTTATAATATACTCAGATGAGCATGATTTTTTACACCTAAAATGGATATACACTTATAAAATAGTGATACAATTCAAACTCTATATAAACTCTATAAATTTTATCTTATTGATTGATAAGATAATCCCGAATTTGTGAATATTTCCAAGAATTAAGTATCAAAATATCAATATCAATATTTTTATGTTCAATTCTCATAATTTTGAAAGCAAATTGTTGAATAGGTTGATAAATGGTTTGCATAGCAGGTTGCTCAACAAAATTTTCAACATTACTCATTGAATTTAAATTTGGTAGATTAGAATTTATTTCATTAATCTCTTTTCTCTTATAAGAGTTTATAGTTCAAATTTTTTTAATATTTTAACATCAAAATAAAATATCATAAAGTATTAAATCAACTAACTAATTGATAGAAAAAAAACTGTATTTATGTTTCATATTTATATATTACCCTTATATACACGATAATATATTATAATAATGAACAAAAGAATAAAGAAATAATTTCTTTTACCTTATTTCTTCATTGTAAGAACAATATCGTGGGTATCTCTTTTATTTTTAAATTTGTTATCTTTTAGTGTATAATACTTCATAAGCTTCTAGTATATAAATTAATAGATAAAATTATTTAAATATATTTTAATTTCTTTTCTTGGTCATACTTGTTAAAAAGAAATACATTATAAATATAAAATTATATTTTTGGTAGTAGACAAAATATTTTCTTTTACACACAAGATTATATATATTTGATTATTATGGATTAGAAATATTTGATATAGATTTAATGTACATATATTTTATATAATTTTATACAAGATTATATTGGATTATTTATTGAAAAAAAGATTTTATTATAATTTTATATTTGTTTAAATTTATATTTAATCTTTTGTATAATTTTATTATTAATTATATATATATATATATATATATATTTTTAAATAACAACTTAAATTTAGATTTTTTATAAGAAAATCTAATTTGTAAATGACATAAAAATATTTAAAATTAAAATTTATAAAAAAAATATGTGATGTCAATTAATAATTGATTTCCTTCTATGAATAAATATAAAAAGTTATACTAACACATTCTATTTAATGTTAGTACTAATTATAAAATAATTATTTTTAAAATATTTTTTTATTAACCTTTAATTTTTTCAAAAATTATTCTTATTTATTATCACTAAAATAAAGTGTGAAAGTAATTATTTTATCTAATGATAAAGAAACCTATAATAGAATTAAAAAAAAATTATCAATTTTTTTTAAGAAGTAAGTTTTATTTATTTTTTAATATTTATTAAGAAATAAAATCATAAAAATGAAGCCATCAATTTATATTCATATATAATATAATAAATAAAAATTAAAATTTTAGAAGGTCATGACCCTGCTAGTCTCCTAACTCAGTCTTCTCATATACTAATAAATAAAACTAAAATCTTAAGGGGAGCTGTGACCCTACCGATCCCTAGCTCTGCCCTGGTTGCAAAATATTACTTATTGACCTAAAATCAGATGAAGGAACTCAAATCAACATATAATTATTGCGTATTATTGATCACCAATGAAAAAAAGCTACACATTTCTAACTAAACAAGCCAAAACCAAGAAAAATAGCAAATGCAGATGAGGGTGAAATTTAATTAGCACATTAAAGATTTGGGGAGAAAAAGGAGGCTCAAGAAACCATCTAATGGCAGAAACACCATACCACATACTTCTCTATATATGCAAGTTCACGTGTACTGCAGTTAAGGAATATATAGATTGACGGAGGTTCACTAGATTGCCAACGACCTGCATTTTAAGAATGAAAATGGTCAAAACAGTATTATTTTATCATGATCATGATTTATAAAGCAATACGGAGTCACCAATATCCAAAAAAATAAATTTGATAACTGTTATCCCTAAGTTTATCTTACATGGTAAGTAGGAAAACATTATTACTTAGAAAGCTAGGGTAATGCCATTTCCCCAAGAACTAACCTTCATTCTCATCTTCGAAGTCAAAATCAAGGGTGTTCCTGACAGATCTGAAAAACGAAGTCAAAGGTCCAGCTGGAACATCATCCAAGGAACCTATGGTAATGCCATCAATCTGGAAGAAAAATATGGTGTGATCTTTTACAGGCATGATTTTAGAAAAAAAAATTTAGTTGAATGTGAATTGGGTCAATAGACAGATGGGAAATAAATTCATAATGAGTATTTTTTCATTACTGAATCTAGAGCTGTTTTGAACAATTGAGAGGCTCGGCGCTTTTCTGGTTTATCAGGGAATACCTACAAAGGGGAATAAATGTAGTAACATTTTGAAAATAGAGTAAAATATATTAATGAATTTCTTTTGAAGAGAAGAAAAGAATGTATCTTCTTACTATGCAAGCTCTGGTTTCACTTTTTTCCTGGAGCTTCCTTACAACAGCCAAGGCAAGTTGAATGTTGGCATCAATGAACTCATCTGAAGATCCCTTGAAATATTTAGGAATTTGAGAAAATTATGTGCAATTTATTCAAATAAGCATGTAACAAAGGTCAGTAACTATGAATTAGAATAGTTTCTTTTCTTGAAGAATGAAATCAGTGTTAGCCTGGCATATAGTAAGGGACTTATTTGGAAGAACTTAAGCCCAAAATTGTAGGCGTTAGGTTTAGTTTATGAAAATGATTGATAAGTTGATAACATTCCAAACAATTATTTTTTTAATTTATCTAAACAATATAATCAAAATAATTTAAGCACTTACACTCTTATTGAGTAAGGCTATCTACCCAAAGGCACATAGTAGTCAGTACTCTCTCTGTCCAAATGTTTACACTATTAGGACCCAATTACAAGGTATAGAACTTGAATCCCACATAGAAAGTGTGGGATTTATAAGTCCTTGAGTTCTCAAACTACAACAGCTACCATTTGTGGTGTGGTTCAGCCAAGGTTCTTATCATAAACCTAGACTAGATGATAAGATGAACGGAGCAAAAGTGGCAATGATAGTGATGACGAGAGCACTGCAAAGAATAGTACCTTATAGGAAGATATGTTGCTGGGCAAAGGCCTGCATACAAAAAAGCCAAAATGAAAAATCAGGAAAAGACAGCTAAAACATAGTTCCTATTTGGATTGATTTATAAAGCATGCAAATCATACATTACACAAAAGGAAAATCAATCAATCAATCATCATAAGAGTAAAATGCAGAAAGTTGAAGAGAGAATGTATACGGGAAATCGATTTCGAGGCGAATTTTTCCGTCTTGAAGAGCGAAAGCGAGGGCATTGGCAGCATCGGTGACGAGAACTTCGTAGGATTTAGGTTTGTAAAGGGAAACACCGGCCTTAGGATCGGAGGGTGCACCTTCTCTTCCAACTCCAAGGCTGTGGATTTTTGCAGCGAACCTGAGCGGGGGGTTGGGGAAGGGTTGAGCGAAAGCAAAAGAAGATGGGAGAACGAAAGAAAGAGGTTGAAGTTGGCGTGTGCGAAGGAAAGTGAGGTTGTAAGATGAAAACAGTGAAATGGCCATTGTTGCTCTGTTCTCACTCCGACCAACTCTTTTTTCTTCCCATGGTGGATAGGATTATTGATGACGTGTCCCTTTCATAATCTCATGCCCGTTTATTGGGTTCTCAATTGGGCCGACTCCAACTGGGCCGCCCAATCATTCAACCTTTGAGAAGGAAGTCCAAATAAAATTGCCCAATCCAAATGAAAACATAAAGTGTTGTGGTACGTGAATGCTGTGTTGGATGAGCCACCAAAGTTGGTGGTTGGGAAAGGATAAGGTCGTAAATATGATTGATTTTTTTTATTAAGAATTACGCAATCGATAAATATAAATAATTTGTTTTAAAAAATTAAATAATGTAAGAACTAATAACTTAATTTATTAACCTTAAATGTTTAGAGGACCGTTTTCAAAATGAAAGTTAGAATCACGAGACGTTATTAATAAGGTTGGTTGTCGTAACTCCAAATGGACAACATGACATCCACACGAAAAAAACAAAAGATGCCTAACAGATGATGAATGGACGTTTCAGATTTTTTTTGTTAGAGAGAGTAACGTACGATGCCATGATACATATCAATAAGAACCAACTTTCTTCTCTCTTCATAATTCCATCTTCAATATTCTAATTTCTTCTCTATCTTCAATCCCCTTCTTCAAGATTTCAAGGTTATGCTCTAAAGCAAGTTTTTTTTCTAGCAGTAAAACAAAATGGTTGTGGCTATGAGTGTTGGTCTTCACTTCATTGCTGCTAATAGTAGCTTGAGAGCTTCGGAGAAGACCATTTGCAGCGCCCCTTTCTTGAGGGCTTCATCTGGGTTTGCTGCCACTAAACCATTTCGCATCCTTAGCAGAAGGTATGTTCATACTTATTACAATTCAAGTTTCTAATGATGACTATTAATGTTCGTTTTATGTTTTTTTTGGTTTTATTTTCTGTTGCTGTTATAATGCTTCGGTATATTATTTTCTTAATTCAATTTACGTTCCCAAGAACTCTTCTGATTAAAAAGAAAAAGATCTATGAAGTGGAACTTGCTCTGTTATGGTTCCTTTAATTGGACATGTTTATTCAGGAAAGTAATTTTTTTACCTTTGGTATTGTTAGTTTGTGTATTTTTGTTGTAGAAGTAGGACTGTTGGAAGACTATGCTGAGTGTTTTCTGACTAATATTCACGTCTTCAGTGTCTCAAAATACTTTTGCGCCCTTCTCTTTTTTCTGAAAAAGTAGTAAAAATTTAAACTTTGAAGTGAGTAGGACTGTACCACGATGATGTGTGTACATTCTATGTGTTAATTGTATGTACACTTTTGTCAGATTGTCGTCTACTGGGACTACAATTATCCCTCGAGCTGCACCTGTTACTGATGTGGAGGTATTTAGCTTAATCAGCCTGTATGATTGCCACTAATTGCATGTGAATAGCCAAAACTTTATTCTTCTAATGTTTGCTGATTGTGATCACAGATCAGTAACAGATTTGCTTTCAATTTGTTTTATGTGAATAACAGGATGGAAATCAAGGCGAGACTGACACCATTCCAACTCCCATAGTTATAATTGACCAAGATTCTGATCCAGATGCAACCGTGGTGGAGATAACTTTTGGTGATCGGCTTGGGGCACTTCTTGACACAGTAAGTCATTCTCTTAGTACATCTTAGATTTTGTTCACGTATCTAATGTTCTTCCTTTTTACTTTTGGATATATCATTTTATAATTTCAATACAGAAATTAGGGGGGTAAGCAAGCAATGTCTCATTGTGTAATTCTATTACTGTTGTTTTATTTCATCGAAAAATATTTGGTAGTGTTCATTAATAAAAGAAAGATTTCAAAAACCAACTATCTACTTGGGTTGCAGATGAATGCATTAAAAAACTTAGGTCTCAATGTTGTTAAGGCAAATGTCTTTCTGGATTCATCTGGCAAGCACAACAAGTTTTCCATCACAAAAGCGTAAGTGTTACATGCATTACCCACTATGTATGTGACTGTTATAATGCTTTTGTTGCTCCTAGTATTGGTCTTCGTGTGTTGTTACTTATGTATGCTAAGTGGTAGCTAAGAATGGTTGTTGTTTGGTTGATGTTAATCATTTCTTCTTGTCTAAACAGAGTTGGTTCCTTTATCTTTAAGTTATTGTAAAGAGGTGGATGTGGTACGCATTAAAAAAACAAATTCCCTTCTCTATAAATGCAAAATAGGCACTACGTGAAAGAAAAAATTAAGAGTAGAGAAGAAGAATAACACCATTAATTTTAATGTGGAAAACCTTCTTTATGTGAGTAAGGGAAAAACCATGACACCTAGTTCAGTAAAATATCTTCACTATGAAAATAGGAATATAAGTAGTTTCTCTTTCTTGATAGGATCCCAAAGTATCTCACCCCTCTCATATGGCTATCTCTCAATTCTCACCAAGTGTGGTGAAAACACAGTTTTCTCTCAAAGAGGATTTCTTAACCGGGTAGAAAGAGATGAAATACTCTCTATTTGTAGGGGACGAAAAAAACCTTGCCTTCATGAAGAGATGTGACTCTTGATGAAAAGACGTAACTCATTATAAAAATATGTGACTTTTCATTAGAAAGGCTTCGTCAATTAAGGGAAGAATTCCAACCAGATGAAAATGAGGCAATGGTCAAAATTTAGATAATTTTTTTTTACGAATGAAGATTCTATTTCTTAGAATCATATATTACAAGATCAATATAATAGGCACAATTTCTACAGTAAGCTACTTGGGCTTAGGATGTCTAGTGTCTGATTACAAGTTGACACAAGTATATGTAGTGAAACAGATTTCAGAACTGGCCTGGCCCAATAAATTTTAGAAATTCACTCTGAAAGAGTGAAACTTGCTGAAACTTGGGTTCAGTTTCACTTTTTAAACAACCATTATCTTGGTTCAAGTTCAGTATCTAATAGTAATTCGTTGGATATGCTTGTGGAAATTTGTTTGCAGTGATACTGGCAGAAAAGTGGAAGATCCAGAGTTGTTAGAGGCAATTCGTTTGACAATTATAAATAATCTTATTCAATACCATCCGGTAAGCTTACCAACTATCCTATTTTTCATTGGAGCTTAATTTGGTTAGAAAACAAGGTGTTTTCAGCTAATTGAAGTTCTGAAACTGGTGGTCCAGGAATCAAGTTCCCTGTTAGCATTAGGAGCAGCGTTTGGACTTTTGCCTCCAAAAGAGCAGGTGATGAATGTCTATACTTTTCAGTTTCAGTTGTAAAATATGAATACATAAAAAAATTGTAAATATGATTTTTTTTTTTTCACTCCTTGTGAGGTACAGACAAGTTTTGCGGTGTTAAATGATATCCTAACTGGTACCTGGTATTTTCTTATGAATGATATAAAAACCCAAGACAGTTTAGTATATGATAGGACTTAAGCATTAGAGGAGAGTTCATCCTAAGATACTAGTCAATTTTGTGGGAGAACCTCTAAACTTAAGTACCTCATCAAGTAACTTATTTTATACAATGTGGGAGTCCTAATAGTATCTGCTGCTTTGTGTTGTTTGGCATGCAATGAGTTAAGCATGTTTGGTTTCTCCTTTTGGCAATTTTAACGTATACTGTTCATAGTCTGTCCTCAATCATAACAGAGAAAGGAGAATGTTTAAATGTAGATGGCTTAGGAACTTGGGGATAGTAAAATTAAGAAGAATTCTCCCCTCTTTTACATATGAGGTTCAAAGCAATACTTGGTTAGAAAAGATTGCGGCACCACTTACAGGAGAGGCTTGGTTGCAAGGGTAGGACAATTTTTTTCGAGGAGGTTTACAAAGCAGAAGGGTAACAAGAAGCTAGTGGTAGAATGTAAAAAAAAAAAAAACTTGTTTAAGAGTTGGAGGTGTGTTCTTTTAGTCCTTTAATTGGTATTGAAATTCCTATCTATCTGGTTTAGTGTCGACCATTGCATTTTCTTTATAGTTTTACTAATATAAGTCAATTTCAAACACTCGCATCAAGGAATGATCTTCACCATATTTATGTATAAGTGGCCTCTTTTGTTAGGGTGCCAAGAAAAGAGTGAGAAATATAATTGCAAGAGGTTTATCTTGCAACAGAATAAGTTTTATATGTTTGCCTTGGATTACTAATTGATATCATGGAATGGGATTATTTTCTGATTTCTAATAGGGCCTTCTATTAACCCATACACAGGGCAGAGAAAGGTAGAGAATGTATGAGAAAGCTTTGATGTTAACTCGTGCTGTATCTCTGTACAACTTATACAAATGCATCATGTATTTATGTTATAACTTATTGTCTGACTATATTGGTCCTCTACCATCTCCCTTGTACTTTGTTAATATCTGTCAGGTTGATGTAGACATAGCAACCCACATAAAAATTTCTGATGATGGCCCAGATCGAAGGTGATACATTCATTTGGTTCTTCCTTAATACCAATATTAGAAATACTAATTGAAAGAAAAAAAATTGCTTGTTGAAATTACACTCTAGAAATATTTGAGGCTTTAGAAAAGCATGCTCAGTGCTAGGTTTTGCATTAGCAATACATGGATGTGGTTAGTTACTTGTTTTCCATTTTTGCAGTTTGCTGTATGTGGAGACAGCTGACCGGCCAGGATTATTGGTTGATCTTGTAAAGATTATTACTGACATAAACATTGATGTTGAATCGGGAGAATTTGACACTGAGGTATGTATGTTTACCTCATTATCTAAAATATGCAAATTTATTTTTTTCTGAGAATCATTCTAAATGAACGTATCAATCTAATAATTGGACCCCAAAAGACTAAAGGAATGGCCAGGCTGATAAAAAACTGTCATTGACTTGAACCTAGGGACTCTTGGCTAAGGCAAAGTTTCATGTCAGCTACAATGGTAAAGCTATCATCAAGCCTCTGCAGCAGGTAACCTTAATCTTGTAAATGATAAAAATAAAAATGGCATCATACATTGAAGTGGCCATGCAAGTAGGTTCTAATCAGTTTGATAATATAGTACTAGTGGTAGAATTCATCACATGCCAGCAAGATTCTTTAGTTTTTTAACTGAATTAGATTCATGTTTATCATATGGCAGGTTCTTGCTAACAGCTTGAGATATTTCTTGACGCGTCCTACGACTGAGGAATCTAGTTTTTGAGTGGCACTTCTTGGAACATAGTGCACCACATTGTATTCTCTTTCCCATGGGATTCTACAATGTTTGCATTCCTTTAGCCATTTGAAGGACTAATGAAGAATATGGCTAATGATAGCCAAAATGCATTAAATCATAAAATTGAATTAACCTGAATTTATAAATGGGCAAAATATATTTTTTTGTCCCTATAAATATGAAATATATTAAAATATTTTTTATAAAATTTTTCATGTTTGTTTAAATTTGAGTGATCAAAATCATTAGTGTTAGTAGCACTACTACCACAATCATTTGATACAGGTTTTAAGGAGTTAGAGAAATTCAATTTCGTGAAAAAGAAACCTTAATTCTCAAGGTGAGAGAGAATGAAATGGTGAAAGAAAAAAAGAGAATGTAGAGAAATGATACATGTTAGAGAGATGACCGTAAACCTAAAAGAGATTTCAAATTTTCTTAATTTCTTTAATTTATACTCAATTTTCTTCCCTCAATATACCCTAAATATTACTTACCTAACAAGCCATATTTAAATTTAGTATTTGAATATTATTTTTTGCCTTTTTTAATAAATTATAAATAAATATAATCTATTCAATATTTATTAAAAAAATTATAAATATGAAATATTAACATATGTTATATCATATTCTAATTTAATAATTTATTCACTTCATTTGACGACCGAAAGCGGAGGGCTTAATAGGAAATATTTGCATGGAAAGATAATGCCAACAACGATTTAAATGATTTTTAATAAATATATATCCAATTTATATCTATTTATTATATATCATATTTAAATACAAAATTATATATTTAGAATTAAAAGATATTTTTTTTAAGCAGACACATTCTTTTTTACCCTACAAAATTTAATAATAGATTATGTAAAAAATATTTTATTATATTTATTTTTGTTTTAGTATAATATTAATTAATATTAAAAATAGTAATAAAATATAATAAATAAATTTATCTTATTTCTTTTTATTTTTACTTTCTTTTATTTAATTCAATCAATCTTATTTTTTTACTTATTATATTAAATCAATCAAATTAATTATAAATTTATCATTAATTTTTTCATACTCAGTTAAAACAATTTTATTTTTTATTATTATTTTTTTTTTCTTTTTCATTCTCTCATTTTTCTCCATCATTCAAACAAAGATTTATTCGTGATTAGATTTTATTAATATATATTTATGACAGGTAATAAACTTACATGATCTATTAAAAAAAAGTGACCTAAAGGTTTTTATCATTTAAAAAAAAAAAATATATATATATATATAACATTATTTTAACATTTTTTTCTTTGGATTAGACAAATGAAAAATAGGAGTAAAAAAATAAATAAAAATAAATGAAAATATAAAATTGTTTAAATTAAAAAATAAAAAATAAAAAAATAAAAAATAAAATAAATATAATGTAAATTTTGTAATTAATTTAATTGATTTGAAAAATTATTTTGAAAATTCATAAATTTATTATATTTCTAAAAAAAATTATATATTATTTTTAATTTATAAGTATGTCTTTCTCACATCAAATGGTTTATTGATTTTCAATTTAACTTCCTAGCATTTTATATACTCTTATTTATAACTCTTTCACTTCTATCTCCTTCTCAATAAAACTAATTTAACTATTAAATTTAATTGTTTCTATTTTTAATTATTATTCCATAAAATAGATAGAAAATAGATAAAAGAAAATAGAAATTAAAGATAGGAAACATGGTATGTTTGGTATCATGAAAATAGAAAAAATATAAAAAATAAAAGATATAAATCGTACATATTTTAATTTTTTTTCGTTAAATCAATAAACTGTTTTCATAGTTCTCTTATAAAATAATTAATAATATTTGTTTTTAATCCATTGATTATCTGTATTTTAGAATAAGTGGTCTATTTTTAATTATGACAATTGATTATTATATAAAAAAAATAAAGTTACAAGAAAGAAATTACAAAAATAGATTTCTTACTTTAAACAATCAATATTTTGGGTTTAAATTATTTTTTCCATTTTTCTTTTTTTTCTTAAACTAAGAATTATAAATAAATAAAAATTAATTATTTAAATTTTATTTAAATAAAGTTATAATTTATCTAAAATTTATATATTTCTTTTATATTTTTAAACTTCTAATTTGGCGTGTCTTTTAAAATTTAAGAGTGTCAATGTAAAGTTGTTAGTAAAAAACAAATCAACTTTATGCCATCGAAATTTTTTTTTAAAATAAGTTTCTTCTTTCTTATTTTATTTTATTTTTTGGTGTTTGAGTTAAAAAGCTTGTATGGAATATTGGAATTTGGATATGTTTGCTTGTGGTATTTAAGAAAAAAATATGATTTTTTTCTAGTTTAGGATTATGGCAATTATGAGGATAAGTTTATTATGTTAATCGAAATTTTTTTTAATAGATTTGAACTTGTTGTTGAGTATAAGAAGTTTTTGGATTATTTATATTGAAATGAACTATTTGAAATGTAAGGGAAACTAATTCTTTCAAAGATTATTATAGCACCTTAAGTTATAAGATTTGATCAGTAGAAATGGTATGATGACATTGTTTTCAAATTTGTATAAAGAATTTTTTTTAACAAGTTTCTTAAATATTTGAATACTTGAATCAGACTTTATGTGTAATATTAAAATTGTGAATTTGTGATGATAAGTTATTGTTGTTGGATGTAATTGATGTCAAACATAATTATGCCTAATTGATAATTTGAATTATGGATTAAGTTTGAGATGAGGAATTATAGTTTTAGAGCATGAACTGATTTTTAATTTTAGACATGATTGTTATTGATAAAGGGAAAAAATGATTTAGGAATAATATCTAAATTGAAATGCCTAATCAATGAAAAAATTGGTATGCAAATGGGGTGTGAAGTTTATGATTGTATTTTTGGTTGAGATATAGAGTTTATAAGTTTTGAATCCATTTGATATATATTGAGTTTAAATAATTAAAAATAGCGTAAAAGGGTTGAAGATTTGAAAATTATACACTCTCATTGTTTTGCATTTCTTGCTCAAGCAACACTTATGTAATTCAAGCTACACTTTAGTTGTTCAAGTGATATTTTGGTCGCTCAAGCGAGAATAGTTGAAAAAAGTTAAATTTTTCTTGTCTCCATTGTCACTCAAGAGGAGTTGGTTGTTTGAGTGAAAATGATTTAGAAGAAATAATTTGCTCACAATTTCTTTTTTAATTAAGTGAGAGAGTTTTTGTTTGAAAGAAAATTCTTATATGTGACACCTCAAATTATTATTGTTAATATTATAATTTCTAAAATAATTTTTTTAAAATAATTTAGCAAATAAATAATATTTTAAAAATATTTTTTTTCTTATAAAAATTAATGATCAATTTAAAATAAAATAAATATAAAAAATCTATTTAAAAAAAAGTAAGTATTTATAAATTACTTATCTCAACTTGAATATTATTAATAAATAATAAATTAAAATTTGTAAATAATAAACTCAAAATAAAAATAATAAATTCTGAAAATAAGTCAATTATCATTAATAAAATTATTGTAGTTATCAAATTATATCTTGTAGAACTGGTTTTTTAAGGAAAATAAGATAAACTCATATAATTCCATAAATAATTGAATTTATATCTTAAAAATAGACCATTCGTAAGAATATTTATATATTATAAAATAATAGTATAGTAAAGAAACTAGCCTTTAAAAAAATAAAATAATTTATTTACTTTTATTATTTATAAGAAATACATCAGTAAAATAGAATATAAAAGTTTCTACTCATATATATAATAAAAGAAAATCCTATAGTCGGAATAGGTCTCTATCAACAAGAAAAAGCAGAATTATCCTATTAATTACATCTTCATATAAGAGATAAGTATCTCAGAAATCTTCTAATATTACCTAAAAAATAAGTCATAAAAGTGAGTTTCTTTCTTATTATATTCTTCCAACAAACACAAAACATTTATGTATAACAGTTATTAAAGATAAATTTTTAAATAAAAGAAATGGTCAAGAAAATTGAAAATTATATCTTTATAAAATAATTTAACAATCAATTTCAAAACATGGTCAAATAAGTTTTTTATCATCCATTCACAACATTATCATTTAAAATTTTCACATATTTTCTTTAATACATACATTGGTTATATATATTACTCACATTATCCTTCATACTATAATCATATTAATATTGTTATTGTAGGTATCGTGGGATCCCAAATACTACTCTGTCAATCCATCACGCAAGTGATGTTGATCTTGTTGATCTTGTTGATCTTGTTGATCTTGTTGATCTTATGCTGATGTGGATAACGGTCAATTGACAATACATTATACGGATATAACATGTGCGCACAAGCCCCTTTAGAAAAAAATATAGTCAGCAATTCAATCAGATATTAGAGTATGAGGTCTATAGTAGCTCCTATTACACACGGTGTACATCAACGCATATGTCACTCTACCATTCTCCCATTCCTCCTAGGTCTCCAAACCTTTGTGAACTCTAAAATAATGTATCTCTATAGCTCATCTACATGAAAATTAGGACTTCAGATGGTATTAATCTCATCATTTCTCATATTTTCTCTATCTTTTAGGTAGTTTTAAATTTTATTCATAAATCAATTTCGTACCATCACAATACTAAAATTTTCAATAAAAAATAAGTTTGTCCTATAATTTTCACGAACATCTAAATTTTTATTCTTTTTATATAAATACTCGTTATGATCTCATTAATTTAAATTAATCACCTACCTATTTTTTTACAACTCATAAAATAATTAATTTTAGATGATACACATAAATAATTCTTAAAATATATTTATTTATAATTGTGTCATCATATTTTTGTCTTAAAGTCATCATAATCAATTTACACACATCATCATACATAATTAAACAATTGTTAGAAGTTAAATACTTCTAAACTCACCAAAATTAGAAGGAAGAGATTAAAAAAAAAAAAAGAGAAAATGAAAATGAGGGAGATGGGTCATATTTTTTTTATTGATGAAGAAACTTGTCCCTTAAGCCACCTTTTTTTTCCTTATTTTTTTTCTTTCTTTATGGACCTTGAGCTTAATTATTTTTTCTTTTTCTTTTTTTTTCTTCCTTCTTGTTTTTTAATTAAATTTTAAACCTAATTTAATTTTTATTTATATAAATTTTTTAAAAAATTATTATTTAAGAGATTAATTAATAATTATTTTATAAATTATTAATATTTAAAATATAAGTTGTTACATTACACTTAAGTGAAAAAATTCTAAAAAAATTAGGTGTTTTTAAGTTAAATTTTAACTTAAAATTCATAAATAAAGAGTATGACTTTTTTTTACTAATCAATGTGCTAAATTGAATGAAATCAATGAAATCAATGTATATAAATATTTAATGATGAATTGTACGTAATATTGTGATGTAATCATAAGAACATTCATTTTGTGTGGTTTAATAATGTGGGTGAATTAAGAATTTGTTATAAAATATTTTAACTCTACAAATTTTTAGATTAATGCAGAGGAAAGATATTAAGTGATAAGAGTCAAATGAGATTCCTATTTTTAGACTTATGTGGATAATAGTCTCATAAATATTATGTTTATTGTAGATATAACTTAAGAAACATCATATTAGATGTAAATTTCTAAAATCCAAATTTAATACATGTATTTAATTGAAACTATCAAATGTTTAATTGTAGAATATTAGTGTACAATAATATTTGAAATGATAAAAAAATTATACAAATACTTGATAAATTTGATAATGTGGATTTGAATATTTGAAATGATAAAAAAATTATACAAATACTTGATAAATTTGATAATGTGAATTTGTAATGTATAAATAAAAATGTGACATTTGAATTATCAAATCATAACAAAATAAAAAATGTGATGATTTGATTATAGAACCCTAACTAAATGATTTTATTATTGAATGATTTTTAATTAAGTTTATTCTGAGTATTTTTTTATTATGTATTCCTTTCAGTAATCATCATATGTTTATATCAATAAATAATATTTTAAAATATAATACCTACTAGTGATAGTTTAATAGAGTACTGTTATAAGAATATATTTTCTGTTTGTATAATTGTTGTTAGTATTTGCAGTGACTGAAAAACACTAAACAGAGAAAAGATAGACGACAACAAGAGAAGCGTGGATTCTCTTATGTTTTGGTACAAACGGCTGGATTCTGGTATACTCCTGTAAGGCACTTGCAAGTCAACCGCTTATGACCACTAAAAGCTCAACTTTAGTCATTCATTTTTGTTTTTAGCTGTTTCCAGATGGTAAAAGTATATCTTCAATATGAGATGCATTGCTGTAATAATTATTGTTCTATGAGATTGGTCAATTATAGTAAATTCTTCAAATTTTTAACCAGATTAGGATGCAGATTAATGGATTAGAGACATATATCATCCACAGCTGATGAAATAGTTACTTAATTTACAGCTTAAAGTTGCAGAAGGAAAGGCATTAGCGACATTTTCATCTTAAGAGTGTTAGAAATCTCGAGGATCAACAAATATTACTGGTGAAGAAGATCTAGAAGTGAACCAATCAGATTTTTGAGGGGTTTCCATGTGAAGATTCTTAATGCACCACATGTCCTCTGCCCATGAGAACTTGCTCCAATGTGGGACTGCATCTCTGACTGGGTCCCTTTGGCCCAGTTCAGCCACAATGGCCCCACAACCACCATCATCTCTTGCCATGTTATGCACAAATCCACATAAGCTCTTCATTAGTTGAGCACCACACTTTCCCTCCATGTGTAGTCCATACACAAAGTAAACCCCAAATGGCCTAAAAACATCCGGAAATGAAGGTAGCCTTAGCCATGGCATCCATTCATCCAACAACCTCGTACCAACGCAGCAGGCATGTGCCAATGGTGACACACCCTTCACTTGCAATTTGAACACATCTTTGGTGTTCCACACGCTTAATATTGCATAGCTTGGTGGTAGCATGCCCCTTTGTGGATCACACTTGGACAAGTACTTCTTGGGGATGGCCATGAAAGTCCCCAAATTCAGCTTGTTGGACAAGATTAAGTCTATGTCTTTAGGGTAAAATTCTGAATTGGAAAACATATGGTTATACATGGACCCTGCTAGGCGTGGTGGAAGGCGAAGCACAGCAACATTGGAGCTGATTGGTTTGTAGTGAGCATGCACAGGTTGCACTAGTATGGTTAGAGTCCTGAACTTTGAGTAACCACATTTTTTTGTGAACAAATTCACTGAAGGCTCATTGGTACAATCAGTTGCCATATATGCATACTTAGCCCCTTTCTGCTTGCACCACTCTTCTAAATGTTCAACTAGTTTTGTGCCAATGCCAAATCTCCTGCATATGCCAAGATAAGTCTTTTACTTATTGTTGCCTCATCAAGTATCAAAACATTTATAGCTACTGCTTTTTGGTCTCGGTATATTTTTATCTAGAAATAGATATGTAATTAAAAGTAATGAAACGGAAATTAAAATGAAGGGCACTAGAGGTGGATCATGAGGAATATTTGAACTGAATGGAAAAGTAAGGTTTGTGTGGACCTTGGTGTCTAGATGAAGAACTTTGTACGAAATTCAGTGAGATGGTTGAAAATAAGAATAAGACATCATATCCAATTGCAGTTTCTTATTAAAGTAGTCTTAGTGGATACATCATACATGTGTCAATGACAGGCTAGCTTAACAATACTTTTTTCACCTTTCCATGATACGAGGAACATTGCCTTCTCTTTTTCTTAGAATCTAATCCTCCACCGCTTCTTTTTTTTTCTGATTTTTCCGTTTCCCTTATTTTATAAGGTCCGAATGATATTAGAACCAAGAAAGCACACAACAAGTTGAAGAGAAAGTCACGGAATCGGAAAGAAAGAGGAGTTGCCAATGGCAAACAGAACAGAAGCAAAACCAGCTTCTGAACTGACTTTTGCTTTTATAAGATGGAGGAAAACTGATTATGACTCGTCCTTTTGGTATTTATCTGAAGCACATGCACATTAACATCCAAAGGACAAATCAAAAGTACTCACTCTGAATTCCTTTTGATGACTTTAGACAATGTGCAGTGCAGAAACAGATGGAAGCAAGCAAACCAATAACTTATGAGCAGAGTGGAATAGAACCTGTGTCGAGGGGAGACTCTGAGTCCCAAAATATAGGCCAGTTTTACATAAACCGAATTCCCTCTTGTCACTGTTTTTACACACCCCCTTATCACCCCAACAACTTCTCCCTCTTCTCCATATTCTGCAACCTATTATTTAGACCAAATACAACATTCGTTAGCCTTGCTCAAAACCAGAAAATCTATCTATAAAATATAAATCCTACTATAGTTTTAAAGGAATGCAAGCTACAAATTGTGAAACTAATATTATTTCAAACTCAGATATTTTGTGTTACACGATTAAAGTTGAAGGTAGTGCAAAACTGAAAAATAATGAGAATTTTAATTAGATTTGTAGATAGTTACTTACCAGCATGACATGCAATTGAAAGTGACGGATACGGCATATGGGGTCTCCCATGAGGTCAGTGACAAGAGATGGCTTTCCACTCTGCCCAACTTCACAAAGCCTCTCAAGTTTCTCTACTGCCATCTTGTGTCTATCTTCATCATATTCTTTTACAACAATCAATGGCTCCTCCACTGTCTCTGATGGTGATTTTGGATAAATTTCTGCTGCTATCTTTAGGGACATGGTATGGTATAGGTGATTAGAACAATGAATAGTAAGCGAAAGAGAAAGAAGATCAATAATTATCCCTTGCTTCTTCTCAGTTGAGCTAGTTTCTATCAGCTTTCGATGCTCATCTCCCTATCTGTATGTGCATAAATACATCTTAGAAGCCCAAAGAATATGCATACGTGGCACCTCCCCAAAGTTTAGTGGACCTTGTTCTTTTGGCAAAAATGAAAAGAAAAGAGTGGAAAAAATCTAAACTTGTATTCTGTTATTTCTATTCCATAATATTACATCATGTTGATATCTTCTTTTGTTTGTAGTGCGTGATCCAATACATCATGTACATATCGAAATTAAATAAGCACTGGTGCGCCTGTACACTTTTTGTGATAGATAATGAACCACATATTATTTTCGATTGCTATGTTGAGGGGTTGAAATTTCAAAATTTATGTAGCCTTCATGGGAGAGAAATAACAACGATAGGTGCACTACCCAGTCTTCGCATTCACAATGTGATATGGCTATAAGAGGATAATGATGTCCTAATAATGATAACAACAATGACAGCAATAGCAGTTTAAGGTAAAGTTTATCTGCAGTCAAAGTAGTGCCCTAACTATTGAATAATTGTCCCTTCTTCCTAACACAAGAGTAGTTATCACTTATCCCTATCTAAAGAAAAAAGTTCCACCCATGTTTGAAATGTATGAAGTTCTCTTTATTCTAGGAATGAAATCAAACTGTGATTTTTTACATCAGAAGTGTGATTTAACTGAGTACTAGTTACCATTTGTGTCCTCTATAGTTGATTATGAGTCTTGTTATGGTTATTGAATGAAAGAAGAGGTGGTGGGTCATTTAGTATTCTTTAGAATCATGATGGCAAATGTTTTGCAAGATTCGCCCAGGTGTTTGAAAACTAGAAGCCTGAAGCAAAGAGAAATAAAGGCCTTATCTTATTACTTTCCTTTCACCAATTATTGGGGGAGGTGGTATAGAAAGCATGCTTTCACCACGTTTTTGGTGAACATGTGGGATGCTACTGTGCGGCTTAAAAGTGGGGTTTTGATCACCATCATCATATGCACATATTGAGCTCTTTTTTCAATTGAAACCGTACCATTCCCTTGTTTGTTTATGTTTTAAAAGAATGGTGCCAAGTGTTGTAAAAGAACAACTCTTTCAATGGCTACGCGCGTCCTAGAAGCTTCATTCACCCCAAGCCCATATCTTATTAGCTGATGTGTCTTGTTTCTAAATTGGGATGAAGTTTGCTCATTCATATCTGGTACACTGGTCCAATTGTACTACAACTTACCTGTTAAGGAATACAAAATTTAATCTAAAATTTTAGACACTTCAAGTCCTATCACTGGAACCACTTGCTCCAAATGATACATGCAAATGGTACAAAAGCAAAAAAGAACTCTCTCAACATCAAAAACAGAGAGGTCTCAATACAGAAGAAAGCTATGCATATACCAAGGTTCTGATTGGACTTGCATGATCAATGCACTATCACCAAAATGAGAAGCTGGTCAAGATAGAGCTGCAAACTCTGATTTGCCATATTAATAATCTGTCCAAACCATATAGACTTTGACATGAGGAAGTTGTGTTCGCTGTCCTTATACCATGAAAATCATCAATCATCAATGTTTGTAACTTTGGTAATTCATAATGAAGCCTATGGTAAATGGTCTCTTTTCTCTGTCCAACTTTTCAGACCATTATGTTTCATTGTTCTTCAGTTTTTATCATCACTCTTAGTTTGCTTGAATTTTCTTTTCAAAGCAATATAGTCAAAGGTGAACATCAAAGTCTCAATCCGAAAAAACACCTAATTATCAAAGCCACACGTATGTTGAAGTTTTAAGGCCATCGTTCCAGAAATTTGATGCCTAGAAAACATAGAAAAACTGATGTGACGGCATTAATGTTGCATCCACCTCCCTTCCATATCTTTGGTACTAATTTTTCCTGAAAATATGTTTTCGAACTAGAGTCTGCATTCTGTCAAAAGAAAAAAAAAAACAAGTCTCAATCGAATAAATTTTATTCTTATTCTTTTTATAAAATGATTTGAGTAAAGTGGTGAATATCATCGAATTTGTATGAACACTCAAGTTTACTTTGTTTCATGAAATATGATCGAATTAATTAATTAATAGTTATTTATATATTAGATTAGGATACAAAATTTTGTGTTATTCTAGGACTCAAAATTTAATTAAGTATAAACTTTGTAACGGTTAAGGAAACATTATGAAAGTACGAAACATAGATTTTTATGCAAAACCTTAAAAAAATTATGTAAATTGTTGCACCTAGGTTACGACCAGATACGAATCTATTGTAGTCGAAAAAATAATTGCAGAGGTTGTAGTTACATCTTTCTCTTTCACCATGCATTTTTCTTTAATTATATTCTTCTATTTTAACTTAATGATTGAGATTCACACATTCGAAAAATAAGAAATCTTGAACCGTTGAAACCAGTTTCACAATCTTGACCCATAACAATAGGTTGTTGATTACAAGAACAAAAAAATTATATTCGATTCTGATTTCTGAGATCAATGAGTTGCAGAATTATATTGACTATATTCTGGTCTTCATTCTTTGAGTAAATTAATGAGTAAGATTCAACAAAAATTAACATTAGTAATGCCTAAGTGGGTGCGACTGCATTCGAATTTATGCAAATTCTCTTCAAAAATTAACTTTACATTATTAAATTCCATGGTTTATGTCTTAATTACTTTCTTAAACATTAGAGGCCCTATCATGTATCAATAAAAAATAATATTCAACAAATATTCATCAATAAATAAGTATAATTATATTGGATAACTTAACAATATTCTGTAATATAGAGAATAATTAAATTTCTCATATTTTAACGCATTTATTTAATATAAAAAAATATCTTAATATAATTTAAAGTTAACATATTTCTTCAACCTTAATATTATATATAGGAGATTTTTTTTCACATTAGTCAAATTTCTTATTTTTACTTAGTGGGACTTTAACTCACTTTCAAATCTAACATACTAACCCTAAAACTTTTTTAACATACATACAAATTTTTCCTCTTCAATTTATGATAGAGACTCAAAATTAATATTTAAAAAACAATTCTTTTTTCATAGTATGGATCAGATAATCAAATTCTTAACAACATATTTAAAGGGTATGTTTTCTTTCTTCAAAGTACAATTTTCTCACTAGAAACAAGTCAAATTCTTAAAAAAAAAAAACAAGATAAAATCTGCAACCTAATTAAGCATAGATGTAGGTGAGTTAAAGAGAGTATGAAGAGTGAATAAAATCTTCCATAACAAAACAAAAGAGTAACAAGAGGTATGCATGTTCAAAGAATGTGCCACTACATAAAGTAACATTCCAAATTAGAGATAGGTATGCATCTAGTTTCTATGTTCACATTAGTAAAACACATGAAATTATTTACACTGTGTTTAAACAATGCTTAGAGCTTCCTTTAAGTTGCAGCATTTGGCATCACATGAACAATGTGGTCCATCACCTAAAAAGTAGGAAAAATATAAAAAATATAAAACAAATACTCCTTATCCCTAATCATTATACTAACCATACATATAAAAATATTCCCCCATTAGTCCAAAAGCAAGCTTAATATTGAAAGTCTGAGAAATAGAAAAAGAGGTACACTTGGGTAAATTTGTGTAGGGATGCATACCGACAGTACTAAAAAATGCTAACTAAAGCACACATCTTAAGCTACAATAACATATTATGTGGTCTCAAATCATTGGCTTTCTCATCCAAATCCACATAAACAATTCAGAATGTCACACTGTTTCGATATGAATTAACTGATGAACAAGACATTACTGTATAATGAACAAGGTTTGATGTAATGAACATAAACTAGAATAACTACAGGGTTTGATCAATGGCTTGTATACTCAAGAATCTTTCCTATTATTATCGTGACTAGCTTATGCAGCCTTTTTATTAGATTTATCTGCTGTTTGTTGGGGATATATATTTTATAGTCATTAGAACACATAATTGAAGTCAGATAGTACAAGCTATGACAAGGAAGCTGTTTAAATAAGGAGAAGTGGTGTCGATTTCATGAAGGCTGAGCAAGCAATGGGAATTGTCTTTTATTAGGAAGTGTGGATTGTGATGCAAGAAGATAAGATCCATATACACCTTATTCATTATTATATGCTAATCTCAATTTTTTGTCTTCTGCTTCACTATGAGTTCTAGTCTCCTCAGAAAATTGCAGCATTATAGTATTATTCTACTGGGTTTTATTATATTATGTCATTTTTACTTATTTTTTAATCCACCCTGTATATCAATGCTTGAGTGAAAAAAAACCCTTTAATGAACTTGAATTTTAAGATTTAAATTTGAAATTACTTGTTAAAATAAAGTAATATTCTGTTAACTGAGTTGTATATTGAAGAAGGTAGAGTGAAGTCATGAATTTGAAAAATAGTACAGATAGAAAGTTATTACGTGTCTGATCGTTTCAAGACTCTTATCTATAGAAAATTTTCTGAATTCAAAAGTAGTATTTTAGGTTCAACAACCTTATTAACAATTAGGGTTGTACATAACGATCTGTTAATAATTTTGTTAACAACTATGTCTTCTCAAACTATGCAAAATGGATCTTAATCTATTAACAGGTGGTCTAATCTAAACTCAATAACCTGTCAATCAAGGCTCAACATATTAACAAGTGACTTAAATTAAGTTTAACAATCTTATTAATCAGATTCTAATACATATAAAAAATTATTATAAATTTAACTCACTCTCAAAATCAGTTCAGGAAAAGAGATTTACATCTCATTTATAATTTGATCTCATTTTGTATTATCGTGAGATTTCCGAACATTTGCTCATCAAACTTTGAATATAATCCATGAATGTTTAGGTTAGGCTTCTAAAAAAGCATGTAAGTTTGAAATATATATTTTAGTCTTACTTGAATTAAAGTGCCCCATCTTTATGGCTTTCTTTCCAGAATTAATAATTTGAGTGGTCGTAAATCTGCATTAATCATAAACAGAAATGTGGTTGCCGAAAGCCATTGATGCCAACCTAGATCACCTCAGGTCTCGAAAGCTACGTTCCAGAATAAGATATATATGTATTTTCTTTGTTTTAGTGACATTACTAAGACACGCATGAATTCATGGCTTACGTTGTTATCAATGAAAGGTTCGGTTCATCACTTTTTTCTTCCTGCGCATGGCATCACATAGCAATGGCAAAGGTGGTCCATAACCTAAAAAGTAATTAATACACAAAACACTGCTAAATCATTACTCTAACCATACATCAATGAGAATATATATAACACAAAGGTCTCATTTTTTCTCGTGCCCTAGCGTGCTATATTTATCAGAGCTATTTCATCAAAGGTTTGATTGTGATGTCTTTTTACCCATAGTTATCTTAATTTCTCTCATCCCTTTCTTTTTCTTTTCCTAAAATCAGATAATACCACCATCAATGACGTGCTTTAATTAACTTATGTATAAACAAGATAATCATTTTATATGCTACTCAAGATTAAGTTGGATTTCAAAAATACATATCTTTCTTATGTGTATAAATAATTACAAAAAATATCATATTATTTACACCATTTTTTTACATGTTTAAAAAAATGGAATAAAAAATAAATAGTGTACCGGATATACCTCAGCCAGTAGGCTGAGACATACCAAATATACCTCGGTTAGCAAATTGAGAGGCACCGAACCCATACATTAAGGAAATATTCTGTCATATCCAATCTGAATCCCGCACAATAAGAACTCGTATGGGATTCTCGATAAAAGATAATCGATCTCAGAAAATCCTGCAATACTAGGATTAAATCATAAATGGAAGATTTGTAACAACTCTAAAAAAAAAAAAGAGAATAGATAATCACAACGAATCTCATATGTAAAAGCTCACAGAAGATAATTTTGTATTACTGTATTATAAATATATATATATATATATATATATATATAGTTAAGATAAAACTCACTCTCAACCTACCTACTCTCAAAACCCTGCCTACACTGTTTTTTTACTTGAAAGTCAAAGTGAAAACGTAAGTACCCCTACGCAGTCTTAAAAGAGTCTGGAACGGATTGAGAAAAAAGACTAGAACAGACTGAGAAAGAATAATAAAAAAGATACTCAACCCTTATAAATACAAATAGTAATAATAATAAGATGAAGATTTTATAATTATTTATGAAAATATGGAATAAAAAAATCAAAATAGGTCCTATGTTTCCTGATCTATTTAACGATATTTTTTTTTTTTTAAAATTAGAATAGTAATAATCTTGATCACATGACTTGGAATGATGGATCAAATCCATCTTTTAAGGAAGAAAATAATAATAAATGGGACGCATTTAGTAATAGATAACTATATTGAAGATAAATTTTCTTATGTCGAACAATAGTTTGATTTCACGCAAAGATGAATTTCTAATTAATAATATTATTTTGATATAAGAGATGCATTTGTAATGTTCTTTAACTTTTTACGTATAAGTGATAAAATAATTATTAAACTAATTTATTGTTTCCATATAGTGATTATTTTTATTTATTGTGTGTACAATGTATCTAATTAAAAAAAAAAAAAAAAACAATCGTTGTCGATGAAATGTCCGATTTAATCTCACCATTAACTTATTCCTTGTAAAATTCAAAATTAATTTAGTGATAAATTAATCACTAAAATCTATATTATTAATAAATGTGATCTTTTAATTTGTAATAACTATTAAATAATATTTCCTCTTGTCTCTATTACAAACAAGTCATTTCAAACAAAATCACACAGAATAAGAAAAATAAATAAGTCAGTGATTTTTTTAAATTTATTTTAATCAATTTCCACGGATTATTAAATCAATTAATAATAATACCCATAATCATATTGTTAATAAGGGTATATATAAAAAATAAAAATTAAATTTATTAAAATTATAAAATATTTTATATTAAAGACCAATTTTTTTTCTGAGGTATACCTTATAATAGAGATCATAAGAAATATTACTTAATCTCCCCTACTATCAAAACTTTTACAAAAAAATTTTGAACGCTTAAATATTTAACCCTTTTCTAATTCACAAACTATCCAAAGTAATTGAATTTATATGAAAATTATTATTATTATATATATATATATAATCATTACATTTACTAATTTAATTGTATTAAAAAGTAAAACATAATGTGTTAAAAAATTAATTAAATATTTTAAATATATAAAATATTCAAAATTTCAACCTACTTCATTATCTACTCGATATGGTTACCGTGTTTTCATATAATTTTTATTGGTATTTTATATTTTTTACTAATTAAATTTGTAGGCATAAATTTATAAAGATTATTTTATTAGTTTTTAATTTATTTAAGGGAGATAAACTTTATTTTTATATTATTAGAAATAATTTTTAATATAAGTTATTTTTTACTTACAAAATGAATGTAAAGAGTTATTTATTTTTAACATAGGTTGACAATCGATGTTATATGTTTTATTTTTTCCGTTAAGTGATATTATGTATCCTTTGAAGTTTCTCAAAGGTATTTTCATATTAATTTTATTGATAAATATTACATTTATTTATTTATATTTTTATTTAGGATACTCCGTGACAAAAATTATTTGAATTCTTAATTTTACTTAAATGTTAGTAATTCCACACACGGTTCATATATCACCTGCCTCCATTTTATTTGAATTCTACTAAATTTATCATACTTGTAGAACTTATTACATGAATGTTCTAAATTACATACCTACACAAAATCAACCATTAAGTGGCATGTTGATAGAAAATGAGATCAAAAATATAGAAATTGAGATTTTATTGATCAAATCCCTAATTTCCAAACCTGATGCTCGAACGAATTGAACCCAACTTTCATTGACCATAATTCGAAGGTCTTCTCAATCCTCTTTTCTCTACACCTCTCACCTTCTTTCTACCACTCATTGCTTCTCCAAACAAGAGTATATTGATGAAACCCTCTTCTACGACATTAAAGTGCACCTCTACACTGCCATTATGTTGTCGCTCTTCCTTAACATTGATCGTTCTTTGGCATCAAGGTTACCCTCACTGTCTCAACTTGCCCTACCTTCGAGGGCATCCTTTTCTCCTTTGTCATTATTGATTCCAACATCATTTGGATCGCTTATAGGGAATAGATCTCCAACTACAACTTGACCCTCACCCATGTCAACATCACTCGCACACACCTCAACGAAATCAACTCCATTTGTTGCATTTGGCCCAAGATCATTGATTCAAAGAATGAATGAAAGGAGTGTTTTATCCTTGCAATTTTGTCCTCATGAAAACAAGAGTGATTTGAAGCCTTCAAACAGGACAACGAGATTGGATGACATAGGACAATGATTTCATTAGAATTCTTTGAGTTCGAAAGTTTTAGGGTTAATGGCACAATAAAACTCATTAGGAAAATTTTATTTTTATTTTTTTACCATAGGTAAATTAGTAGAAAAATATTGATTAATTTACCAATTTTATTTCACTACAAAAAGATATTATCTACAACACAAATTCGTAGAGATTGTCAAAAATTGGTAGGTAATTTAATTTTACCTACCAATTTTGACGGCTAAAAATCTATAGGCAATTGAGTTGTAGGTAATTTATCTACTAATTATTATTTAGGTAAAATCATTTGTGGGTAATTACCTATGGATTTGAATTAGTAGGTAAATTAACTACAGATTACAATCCATATCTAAAATACCTACTTCTGTAGAAAATTATCTACTCATTCATATCCGTAGGTAATTTACATACGGGTGGTATTCCGTAGGTAAATTACTTACGAATAGCAATCTATAGGTAATTCATGTGTGGAATTTACTTAGAGACCAAGAGTAAAATGAGTATGATTAACCTATTCATTCTACTTATTGTTTAAACTATATTTTACTTGGTCATGTTATATACATAATTTTTATATGCACCAAGTGTAAAATTTAGATATCAACAAAAATGTTCTTAATGTAATATGGATATGTAGTAAGTGCAAATTCAAATATCTATTATAAGTTAAACATATAAAGAAAATTTCAAATTCAAACTTTATTGTAATAACAACATCGAAATAAAACTAAAAGTATAAAAAAGGTTCGATCCAAATAAGTATCCCAATAAATATCACTAAAATTTGTGTCAATGTCTTAATAATTTGAGTAATTTCGTTGTTCATTTTTAGGCTGGTCATGGGAAGGTGATTGTTGGTCTTGTTGCTCCATTGGTTGTTGTTGTTCTTGCTACTATTGTTGTTATTGAAATGTTTGTTGTGCATCAGGTGGAAGAAAGGGAAGGACAATGCTTACAAGTGTCTGTAATTGACAATTTAATGCTTAAAAGTGAAAATTCTTTCGAGTTCTTTCAAATTCTTTCTTCATCTTAAGGTCTCTAATTGAAATTTTTCTATGAAAATTATTTACACAAATAAAATAAAAAACACTGTCAATGAATGTAAGTAATAAATAGAAGTCATAAACATAAATAGGAAAAAACTTACTTTAAACCATTGGAAGAAGATCTCCCTATCAACATCGTCATTGAACCCATGTAAGCCACGATTTAGAATATTGTTATTTTATTGTCATTGTGATGGCCTTTGATGCAACCTGGCATGGATGGAACCTACAAGAAAGAATGACATTAAGTAATTATTAGACAACTTTCTAATATCTACAAATAAAAATGTGATATATTTTTTACTTAATTCTTACCCTAGACCATAAGATGATATGACAGGAAGATGAGAGATGATTGGAGGATCTTTCCTAAAGTGTGAATCACTTTCCTCAACATGTATTTGTTGGCATTCATGAGTTGGTGTGTCATGAACTTTAGAAGGCATTGATAGTGGTGAGGGAGCTAATGACCTTGAGAGTATTGTAGGTGAGACTAAACGCAATGGTGATGGTACTGAGCAAATTGAGGGCAATGTAGGTCTTGGGGAAGGTGTTGATGCAATGACTAGTGATGGTGAAGATACACCCATAGGGACCACACCTCCTAATTGGGTAGGTATGGCTACATGGACTGTGGATGAGGAAGAAGTGGTTCAAGTGCAATAGTATTTGAATGAGTAGATATGTTTTCAACACCTGCAAATAAAAAAGGTATAGGTGTAATAGTTGGGGTGTTAGTAGAAAATTTACTTAAGTATATAACATGACCTTTTTTTATTTATCACTTTTTTTCTCTTATTGCCACAAGGCATGGGAGGTTGGGGTGAGTCACACCCTCCTAATGACATATCTTACACAGCAAATCGACATAATTCATTATAAAACAAAGTACAATAGAAAATGAGTAATGTCATACATAATATACAAAAGATACAAATAATAATTTTTAACAATAACTATGGAATATCAAAATTAACTCATCCTAAACATTTTTTTTCAACTAAACTAATCCTAGTCAGAACTAAAATATGTATTATCACTATCTTCATGTTTCCTTTCCCCATTATTTTCTTCTTCTTCTTCTTCAATAGAACATGCTTTTGATTAGAATTGGTTTACTTTTACTTGTTTCAAAATTTGGGACATAATATCGTGGCTTATGACCACATTTGCATTGTAGTAAACCTCCATCATTATTCCAATAATCAATGTCATAGAAAAGCATACAACCAATAACACAACAATCAATCTGTTTAGCCTTTAATCCTAACTTTGAAACTAATCTCTTGGCATCATAACAATTTTTTAATAAACCATCATTTTTGGGTGTTACATCCAAAAATATATCTATAATAAAATCCCAACATTGATCACGAACATGTCAATTAGATTTACAAGCTAACAAACTAACATAAATAGACAATTTAAAATCTCGTGCCCCTTCAAATAAAGGTTTATTCATCTCTAACAGTAAATCATAAAAATTTTTAGCTTCTTCATTTAGAGTTTCTTGCATATTCACTACTAGAAAATGGGGATTCAACGTCACATAACAACGTCAGTTATACATATAACCGACGTTGTTTTACACGCGGTGGCATAATTGTAAATATAATTACATTTTCCACGTCGGTTACAAATTCAACCGTCGTCAAAAATATAATAACATCAGTTATATATTTAACCGACATTGATAGTCTAGTATCAACGTCGTTTAAATGTATAACCGACGTTGTTATATTGATTTAACGTCGTTTAAATCTATAACCGACGTTGATGATTATTATTTTACCACTCCCAGTGCCGACTCTGCTATTTTTCCAGTGCCCATTCTGCTATTTCACCACTCCCCGTTTCTCTCTCTCTCGAGTCCCTCTTCTACTGCCACCAGTTTTGACGACCGCCACCACCGCCGCCAGTGGTTGTTTCCATCTTGTCTGGTTGTTGCCGTTGAGTTGATTCGTCGTTTGCATTTCCCTCTATCTCCATTCCTGGTAAGGGTTTAGCCCCTATCTCCCTATCTCGTTAGCTATTTCCCTTTGTAGTGACTGCTTTGTATATTATTGAAACTTGTTAGCATTATATAATGATTCGTCCTATTGTGCGTAAACCACATTATCATATTGCTCAAGCTGCTCCTCAAGTTGCTCAACCACCAAACAGTAGAAACAAAGCCAGCCACGACGCTAAGGTACTTCTAGATTCTTTTTTCTTTTTCCTTTTTCTCTCCTCAAGTCAAATTAAATAGAGTTTAAAACTAGTTTTGACGCAATTTTCTTAATAAAGTTGAAGTCTTTAGTTAGAAAGCAGTCCAAGTTGAAATTTTTGATTGAATAAGAGCACTTGGTGCTTTTGGAACTTAATTTAAGTTTTGTTTTGAGGAAATGATTTGATTTGGGTGATTGTGGGTTGGAATTGAAATTGCAGCAGAAGGAGAATTTGGGCGTGAAGATTTGAAGTTTCCAGGGAAAGAAGGGGAACAAGCGGAGGAAGAGGGAGAGAAAGCGGGAGCCAGGCTTAAACTTTCAACGTCGGTTATAAAAATAACCGACGTTATATTATAATCTTTCCACGTCGGTTATATTAACCGACGTTATATCATAAACTTTCAACGTCGTCTGATTCAATGACGTCACGTTAAACGACGTTAAATGTCCAATATAACCGACGTAAAAAGACATTTTTCTAGTAGTGATTATTTGACTCTAATGGTTGAAATGTTTCATATTGCCTAAGTGCATCATATATCATGTCTTGCATGGCCATCAACAGCTCATCTTCAAATAAATATAGTCTACTACTTGATGCATGTCCTCAATTTTCGTTAACATGAGGCATGTCTTCACCATGATCAACCCAGATATAGTAATTTGGCATGAAACCATTTTTATATAGGTGAAGTTTAAAAATTTCCATGAACAGGATCCTTGTACATTGACATTTATTACATAAACATTTAGTTTGCTCTTGATTTTGATAACAGACTTGTTGAGAAGCTTTTATGGAAAACTCTTCAACCCCATTTACAAAACTTTGCTTTAGAATGTCTCTACAACTATGACGTCGATCATACATCTAATGACGATTTGCACGAAACTCATCCATATTTAGCAAAATATGAACTTGGGTGTCACACTAATTAAAGGGTAAACTAAGAATGAATCATACTTTTGGTAATGACCAATATAATAATTTCAAGGTCATTTCATATAAGACTTATGTATCCCTCTTAGCTAACAAGGTCAGTTTATAGTAACTAAATACCTTACTTCATTTATATGTATGAGGTTTGTGCATAAAACTCAAACCTCTAATCTAGGTGGGATAAAAAATTCATTTTCATTATATATGAAGACGTAAGACTTAGTCTTATATTACGGATCAAGTCTTAAAGTCAAGTACCACTACTGGTATATAATTTATTCATCTTGCTCATAATTTATTTCTACACACAATACTTCGAATACAACATTTGTTATATGAATAATATAAATAAGTCATGAATAACTCAAATGTAAGACAAATACCTAAAACTGAATCATGTTTAACTTTATCATAATTAAAAAGATTAAGGAAGTTTAAAAAGAAGATAAATTAAGAACATGAATAGAATTATCCCTTTTCACACAGGTTAATGAATATTTATAGATTCCAACCTTAAAATATTGGAAGTGATTAAAAATTTAGAATAGATTTAAAGATAAATTAATTTAAACCTATCATTTATAATTGAGTTAATGAACATGTTGTAATTTTTATTTATTCAATCATTAGTTTCAAACTTTTTAAGTCAATAGGTGCTACATGAGAGAGGCAAATTAGAGTTAGTTTCTCTCAACTACACTCTATTACCCCAAATTATACAAGGTGTGTTTATTTTTTCTTATTCAACCAACTTTCCTATTTTGTACAACAAAAATGTAAAAATAATTGACTTGACATATATTTAAAATCAATTGAAAAACAAACACATAGTCTAATATAATATCACTTAATTATGCATTCAGGATGGTGCATAAATCCCTTATTATGTTTAACTTCTTCTCTTACATAAATATTTATTTAGGGTGTGTTTGGATTAGAGAGTGGATTTGATGGAGTGGAAAAGGAAAGAAATGAAGAGAAAGAGAAGGGAAAGTGAAGTTGTTTGGATTAACGGAAGAGAGTAGAAATGAGTAGAAAGTAAAATAATATTATTTATTATTAATAAATTTTTTAATATATTTTTAATATTTTTTAAAAATTTATAATTATTATTATTATAATATAAAAAATATATAATTTAATATTATTATTAATAAATTTATTAATTATTTTGAATTTATTATTATTATAAAATAAAAATAAAAAATAAATATTATTATTAATATATTTTTTAAATTATTATTATTATAATAAAAATAAAAAATAAGAAGATATATATTATTTTAATATTATTAATAAAAAAATTTAATTATTTATATTAAAATAGAAATAAAAAATTATTTATAATTTTATTTAATATATATTATTATTAATATATATTATTTTAATATTATATTAATTATTTATTATTATCATAATAATATAAAAAATATATTAATTTTAATATTACATAATTTATTAGAGGAAGAAATTCAACTTTCCTCGCCTTTCTTCGCATGTACACGAAGAAATAAATCTGATCAATTTTTTCTTGAAATTCGTGTTTTTCATTCTTGATTTTTGAACTTTCCACGCACATCTTCCCTCTCTATGTTTCCATCGTTTGATCCAAACAGATGCTTAGTGATTTACATTGTTACTTGTGCATTTTTGTACAATTTTTTTTAACTTTATAACAATGGTACTACTTGTACTTACTTATCTATTTAATCATTAAAAAAAAAAAACTTAATTGTACACTATGAAATAAATTTTCAGAACTAGATACTTTTTAATAGCACATATGATTTTACAAATTTATAATCATATTCTAATAAAAAATAAGTGTAATTAAAAGATATACAATATATTTATTAATTATGTTTTAGTATTGGATTTTTTTTGTCATATCATGTATCAAGTTTTTATGAATAATTCCTAACATATGTTTGCTTTTTTTTAATCTAAATTACCCCAAGAAAGACAATTGCTTAGTATAAACTATATTGTAGTGTGATAACATTTACATACTAAGCATTTACAATATTATGCTTTTACAATATTTTTAAATAATAAAATAAAAAGTTTAATAAATATATTATTATTATTATAAATTTCTTAGCTCATTTAGAAAACAGAAAATAATAATGATTTTTTTTTCTTCTACTATTTCACATCTTCTATTCATTATTTTCCATCTTTGATCTAATCTTATTTGTCTTCCTTCATTCTTTAGACATAATAATTTCATTGCTATAAATTACCATACTACTTAACTTTAAAATTACAAAAAAGCTTTCAACACAAAAATCTACTATTAGTTTAATCAAACTTCAATACTCATCTGATTAACCATTAATTCGCACCATCTGCTCCAATACTGGAGAGAAATTACCTCCATACACAATGAATATAAAATAAGTGAACATATAAAAAACACATTAGAAGTAGAAATTGTGAATTATACGAACATTATAAAATTACCTATGTTCATGAAAATATCTCAATAATTATTCATTATTCCAAGCACAATTATAAGTTTGTTGACTAACGTCAACAAATCCTTCCTACTCTTTCACTCAATTATCATAGTGGCGACTCTCTCTTCAAGTTGAATAGTATTTTTTCTCTTAAAGATGATATTTTTTTTTAATAAAATTTATGATTTCATTTATCAATGACCCTTCGCAAATATAAATTATTCCACTTTTTCACTCACTTTAATCAGATGAATTTCAAAAATTCTTATCATATTTTAGATTTCTTTTATCAATAATAATTTTAATAGGAACTAGTCATGACTTGAAATAATGATTAATATTTTCCAAATATAACTCTTTAAATTTGTAATACATATTTATAAGCATGTAGAGAAGTTAATCTTACTAGTGAGGTAAAGAGAAAGAAAGAAATCCTAGAAGCAATATTATTATTTACAGAATAAACTTTCAAGCGTAGTTTCCAAAATTGGGCCTGGTCAAGAATAAGATAGGAGAGTAGGGCTGACTAGGTTCTGGACACAACCATAGTCTAAATGATCTGCTATCAAGTTCATGGGGGCCTTTGGTTGGAACTTATAGCAAACTTAAAAAGCACTTTTGTTGGTTGACAAATGCGTGTTTCAGTTGTAGTAGTGTTAAATGAACGATAGGAAGGTGGTCCCGATGTTCGATTCTTAAGAATCATTGACCCATTCAAAACAAAAATAAGTTGATCACTTTAACTTTGATTAACCATGTTAAAATATCGTATAAAATATTATATATTTATTAGTATTTATTAGTTAAGGATAATTTAGTCTTTATACTATTGATATATTATCCTATTTATATCTTTGTTATAACTTATATCTTTTAGGATTTTTTCATATGTTATTATCAGAAATTTTATTTCTCTTTTTTCCCTTTTTCTTATCTCTTCTCTTCTTATTCCTATGTTATCATCAAGCCAATCGAGTGTAGGGGTTCAATGCTCCTCTTCATTTGTTCCCGTTGTTAACTATTACAAAACCCTTAACTGTTCCTTTTCGTTATTTGTTCGTTTTACTACAAAGATTTGACTAGCAACCAATAGGAGATTTGGATTGTAAAAAAATTTATTTTTTCTCAAAATCATTGTAGAAGATTTGAGTTGCAGGATTATTTGGGATAAATGGTGATTTGGGAATTTAGGTTAAAACATATGCGATTAGGATTAGATACACAAATTGAATTTATTTTATAAATCTTAGATTTGAAAAACGCTTTCCAAAGAGGAAAAATACATTACTTACCAACCAACTCAATGCATACCTAAAGATTAAAAAAATGTATATTTATTAACGATGGAGAAAGATTGTGAGAAATTAAGAATAACAGTAGAAAGTGGCGTGACAAACAAAATGAAAATGATGATGACATGGTACAATAAGAAAAAAGAACAAAGAACTTCGTCACTATATCAAGTCACAACCTAATGATAAAAGTGTAGTATTACAAATTAAAAAAAACAGACAATTAAAGAATAAAAAAAAAAGAAAAAGAAGCATAACACTATGAAAAATAATAATAAAAAAATAGAACATGAATATAAACTATGTACATCCTATATTTATTATACAAACAACTAATATCATACACAACATATAACTATATGATATGTGATATGTGATATAAAGTGAAATATATTTTTTAATCTTCTATTTATTTTTATTTTTATGTAAATATTGTACACCAATAATTGAATATTAATTATTAATAAATTAGAAAAGTCAATATTTATATAATTTATAATATTAATTATTTTAATAACCAATATTATATTCATATTAAATCACTATTATTTTTTACCATAATATTTCATATTCTATAACAGATTATGGTGATATTTTTATATTAATATTAATTTGAATTTAAAATTTATTTTATTCTATTTTCTTATTTCTTTTGTTTATCATCCTTAAACTTGGAATCTACATTCCCATTGATGAATTATTCATTCTTATAACTTGGTGAATGGCATGCAACAAATCCAAATTTGTGTTACAATCATTCGGTATACTCTCACTAATATTGTTTCTAATACATGAAGGAATAGCTTTTTCGTAGAACCCTAGGAAAATATTGGATACACAATTTTTCTTCTAACCTTCAATTTCTTAACTTTGTCTAGAGGGTTGGGTTTTGCATTTGTTGTCTCAACATTGGGCTTAAGTACTCTTCTACCTGCTACTTCAAACCCATCATTTTTTCATGTACACTTCACTTACTCATTCTCATAAAAGTAAAATTCTTCACATTATCCTCATCACTACTATCAATTTGAACTGCATGTTTCCAACAGAAACTCCTTCAACACATTCTCAAAACTATAGTTTTCTTCTTCCACCACATTTTGCAACTTACAATAATATCTAGAATTCTACCATAATTACTAAATTTCTTTTAACACTTCAACTTTAGAACTCTATTTAGTAAAAAAATCCATATTAAAAGTCTTGTATATCGAATTCTTTTTTTTTTTTCTAGACATCAAAATATCTCTCTTACTTTGTCATGAATCACATGCACATCGCCACTTTTATATAGTAGATATAGTGTCATGCAACAAGTTCCTTGTGACAATTTTTAAAAGAAAGTTTATTTATTTTACTAAAGAGAAAGTTAAATTATGTTATAAGTTTCTAAACTTTTTAACAATTTTTAGTAAATTCCCCACTTTTTTGCAATTAAATCATTAAGTTTGTATTTATTTTTTAATCGAGCCTTTGTATATATAACTATTGTTAGAAAAATTATACATTACATTAATTACATTAATTGAAAAAATATATATATTGTGCAAGAAGCTAAGCTAAGAAGGGAAAAAAAATCAAAACACAGTGATAAAAATAAATAACGATAATTTTTATTGGATCTTAAATGAAACTAAAATATATAAATCATGTCAATTTTCTATATCAGTCACAATTTTTTAAGTAGTACAATAACATTTATTATCTATATATATAATTTATGATTCATTTATTTTTCTTTCACATAAAAATATTCTCTCTTTCACACCCACACAAAATCTTGGATGCAACTAAATAAATATTTAGAAATTTATTTGGATCCAACAAAAAAAACATGGACAGTGCTTATGTGGCAGGGTGAGTGAGAAACAAGAAAAAGGCCTCATATGATATGTGAAGAAGTGTTTTTCCGAAAAAGAGGATCTGCGGAGTTATGGGAATAGCGGCGGCTGTCGGAGTGTTGTCACCGTTTCCGTTCTATTACTACCTCTGGAATTGGCCCCAATCATGGGTGGAGTTCTGTGGTAGAGGCCGAGACCCTTCTAAGGTTATGGCTCACGTTGCTCATTTCTTGAAGCTCGTTCAGTGCATCTCCCTCTTCTCCGTCTCTTCATTTCACTGGCCTCCTCCATTCTACTTTTGGCCCCTTTTTGCTTTTGGCCAATTTCTAAACTTCAGGTCCTCTTTCTCTCTCTATACATCTCACTCCTTCCTTGTTTTCTTTTCTGGGTATGCGCTACTTTCTGGATCTTATACTGGGGTTTATCAAGTTGCTTCCTTTTCTTTTCCTATACTTTGGATGATGAAATGGAACATTTTTTTTACTGTGCTGTTTATTGAATAGAATGAGGAAAGTTTGACGATCTTTCTTGGCTTTTAGAAAAGAGGAGTTTGTTTTAGGCCAGCTTTGGATTAAAGTTGGAAAAGTACTTCTGGGAATACCAAGATACCAAAGGAAAGAAAGAAAATTTGGTACTTTTGAGAGTTAAAGTGCTTTTGAACCTCTAACTGCAATCAAACAAATGGTGATGAATTTCATACTTCTAAAGTTTTGGCAGTCTTCCACTTTGCGGTGTTTAGTTTTCTTTGTTTGGTGGTGAGTTAAAGACATTATTCTTGGAATCTTGTCGAGCTGATTAGGTTATGGTAAATGAGTGGTTAGTGTAGATCAAGATGGATGTTGTGTACTTAATTCTAACCCTGTTTGATATCTGTGGTTTTTTTGGCTGGTTCGTGGAACTTTAACTACGTGAAACATCAGTTATACTGGTGCTACCAAAACTGAAATATGCAAAGCAGATCTTTTTTGCCTTACTTTTAATTAGAGTGCTGTCACTTGACTTTGTTGCTTTGAAGTTTGTCTATGCATAATGATAATATTGTCAAATAACAGGGTTTATCAGCTACTCGGTGAGGCTGGCACATACTATGGTGTACGTTTTGGAAAAACTATTCCGTGGGTTACTGAGTTCCCTTTTGGTGTCATCAAAGATCCTCAATACGTTGGCAGCATTCTGAGTCTTCTTGGGTGCCTCTCGTGGGTTCCTTTTCAATACATTCTCCTTTGGGTTTTAGGATATGTGTTTATGATGCATGTAGAATCAAAGGAAGATCCATCTACTCGTGCCAAGCCATTCCTCTGATTGAATTTCAGTATATTTGAAAGAACTTGGAGGGGACTTAGCAGCATCTGAAATGCCAAATTTTTGTATGTTGCTGTTTCTTTCCGCTGCTCTGGAATGAACATTTCTATTTGTATGTTCTGATTCCATAAAATTATTTCTAATGAATTGCAAACTTCTTTCTGTTTCTTATGACATGGCATATGTTCAAGCAAGTCAAAGCGTTAAGTGATTAACATAAATGAATGTAACGTCCCACCAATGATTAGGACTCATCGTTTTTGTATGTGGATCAAAGAAGAAAAGGATTTATCCTTTTATTTATTATTTCAGTAGTTTTTTTGTGTCTTCACTGTTTTCTCAACCCAACTGTTTACAATGTTTTGACTTTCACTTTCATTCCTGTTTTCTCATTCAGAACAAGAACTGTACCATAAATATGTAGATATACATTTGTCTTTGTTAATTAAAAAAGACAGTTAATATAATCACTTAACCAGAAGTACAGAACACTTCCCTTTCTCCCTTTTCCACTCTATACTAAAGCTGGAGCCAAATTGAATGTTTGAACTGCGGTTTTTATGGCCTCAACATCAATATCTATCAACTTTCCCGTCTTGGATGATATTATAACGCATTTCTTTTCTTCAGCCTGCGGAACAAACTTGTTTCCCATCTCTTCAGAGCAAAATAGTGCAATACTGCACGATAAGAGGAAAAGTTCTATTATTGAACTAATCTGATTTTAATGTTGCATGATTCCTTCGAAGCTAACAAACAAAGGCACCCTTGGGAAACCATCATGTTTATTTGAATGATAAAATTACCAAGGTTTCTGGCGTGCATTTGCAAGTTGAATGGCAGCTGTGTTTGTAGCTATAACTCCAGCTGAGTCATTAATAAGAGCAGCCAACTGAAGCATACAACCAGAGAGTGAAATCCAATTAGTATTGTGTGAACCAAAACTCATTGCTCTGTCCCTTATTTTTTGCCTTTCCTCTTCCTTCCGTTTATATTTATTTCCTCATTCTTATTTGGAGATTTTTCACTCAGTATTTCACAGATTAATGTTTTGTCATTGTTTTACTATCTAGTTTTTCTTTATATGTTTGGTGCTTGCAAAATAACTAGAAGATATTTGAGTACCTGTCCAGGGGTGGTGATGAAGACAATAGAAGCATCTTCGTCATAGTATTCCTCCACATTTTCCCTTTCCTTTTCATGAGGAATGACAAAAAGTGGCGTAACATCCCTGTCACTCAAAAATATTGTCAGTAACATTCGTAACTAGGCAATGATAGAAGACAAGCAAAAAATTATATATGAGAACTTACTCACTGAACATTATTAAGAATGATACCACTTTACTGTCTGTCATTAACTCTTAAACATTAAGAAACAATAAGTAACACAAGTCCAAAAGATGGTTCTACGAGGTAGACTCTTTATGAAATCAAGAATAGTTCTAGTTCAACCCGAATTTCATTTGGCAGCATTGCGTACCTTATAGCGTCAGCAATTTCAGCCCACACTTCAATGGGTAGCAAGCTATCAGGATCGCCCCTAGACTGCATGGAGGCCTTTGAATCTGATTTTATCCCGTGAATTACAACATATTTTCCTTTTTTCACACCTGCTTTTTCGTATTTTGCCTCCACAACCTCCTTCAGTTTCCTTGAGATTGACACCCTAAGTGGGGGCACTATTTGTCTTGGAACTTCTCGAAACGGTCTTCCCAGCCAGTCAACCATCTGATGGTACCTAGTCCAGCAAACTCATCGAAAATTTTCTCAGTTATATGAGCGAAAAACTTCAATTCAGTTCAAGACTATTTTAATTTCAAGTTTAACCAAGGGCATCAAAATCTACCTAAGTAAAGGTATTTGTGTGGTACTACTCACATATTATATCCTCCATCTGAGAGATTTAAACTCTCCGCTTCAAATGTTTCAGATAAAAGTAATCCAGCTCCTGCGGCATTCACATTTGGGTAGATGTAGCTAACTCTATCTCGGGCACTTGTCATAAACAAAAATGCTGCATGGCCAAGGCCTGCCAATCTGGTGTTTAAGACCATGTCATAGTACCTATTCTGTAAGCAGAATGCAGCAACTTCAGTTAGTTTTTAAAATAAATCAACTTAAGCATACAATTGGAACAAATGAGTTCTTATAGAAGTTTTACATATAAGCGCCAACAACCAAGGTTGGTTAACCATTAAAAATACAAATTTTGCAGTGAAAATGGGTTCTTGTGAGAAAAATAGATTTCATCATTAGAGTGAAAAAGAGTGAATTTTTTAAATTCCAAGTGACAATAAGAGATTCTCTAGAAAAAATAGTTAGAATTGAATTTAAGTTTTTGCATTGAAGTGGCTCTTAGGATGTAGCATGCAGAATGAAGCGGAATTGAGAGATTTGGTTGCAGTATTGTACACCCAAGTTCCAGCAGGTGCAAATTTCATTAGAATTCCATCAAGATAGCGTGTTCTCTAAGATTCTTCAAGTAAGGGAAGGCCATCTAAAATCTAAACCCTGTATTTTTCCGTAAATTATCGCAATTTCGTGACAGAAATCAGTAATCACAGCTGTATGATATAGAGTGACGTGTAATTTTATTCATAATAGTGTTTCATTTCACCCATAATCTAATCCTGAGATGATAATTTGAAACTTGCGTCTTCTTTTTTCGATATCTGCATATGCATATAGAAAGGGGTCATATCATCATTTTTTTTTGGCAATATGGATCACCCATCATTAAGGCCCACGTTATGGTGTCCCATTGTTCTGTTGATAAAACATGAAAAGTTGTTAATTCGCACAAGATATTTAGAGAATATATATGGTGGCCAACCTTTATAACTCCAAGTATATCAACATACTCAGCAGGCTCTGGAGAATCATCATCAGGATCATAGACATTTGCCCACCTAACATTCTTATTCAATTCATAGGTCTGCTTCCCCCTCTCGGACGCCACCACATCAATCTGAACACCAGGGTACCTATTCTTCAGCAGCTGAATAGCTGGAAAGAACAAGAGGTTCTCATAAACACCACCAGATATCACACAGCAGCATCTCCTCACATCCCCTCTCACTTTCAATGCAAGGGATGCTACCTCCACAGCATATCCAGGAGGGAACTTCAAAAAGCCATAAGGGTTGTCAGGGTCATCTGGTAGCCTAGGATCCTCCTCCTGCATCCCATCTGCAAACAAGGAACCATTCTCCATATCAGGGTCTTCCCCATCATCAAAAAGGTCTAACCAAGGATTCTTCTTCTTAGCATTGGCCTCAACATTGTATCCTCTTCTAGTGGAACAATGGAAGGGATAGTCCAACGAACCCAACAGTGAAACATGACAGGAAGGAATGGAAGCTGGGTTTCTGAGAAGAGGTGGGAAAGTTTTTGGAATTTGCAGTTTATAATAAGTTGCAGCCATTGAGCTTTTCAAAGTTGCTTCACTTTTGCCATGGTTGTACTGAACTGATGATATATTACAAGTTCTTTCTCAGATTAGAATTTAGCTCTGGTTTGAATGTGTGGAAAAGCGTTGGATAAGTGGGTCCCATCTACTCCCTTTTTTCTGTGTGTGCACCTTATTGTTATCCCCACCAATCTTCTTCTGCTGGCTGCCCTGAAACGACGACACCAATGGTTGTCGTTTTAAGGATAACAAAATTACAAAAACAGCGGCAAAGGATGCCAATCTCCCATTTCACCCTCAACAGCACAGTTGAATTAACAATTAAGAGTCCGACAAAAGTGTTCTGTTGTCGACAATTTATCTTTCCTACGTGTCGCTCCCTGAATGGTGACCCTGAAACTTTCCTCTCTCTCACACAACACGCTCCTTTGGATTCGTTGCTTTCACCACCAACTTACTATCAGAAATTTCCATTCAAAAAAAAAAAAAAAAAAAATTCTCCAACCCAATAACTTTCTCTTACTCTTTCTTTTCTCCGCAACTTTCTCAGCACTCTACACTCTCATTTCAGTTTCCTTGACTGAACCACACAAAAATGTCAATGTAAAGCTTCGACCTTTTTCAGTAAGAGAGAGCTGAGTAGTTCCAAGCAAGAAGCAGCTGAAAAAGTTCTCGCTCCTTCTAGGGTTTGGTTTTGTTTTGCATTGAGATTGAAATCCCACTAGTCAAATTTCAAAATTCCCAACCTTTACTCATAGAAAAAGAAATTGCTTTTTTTTTTTTATTATTTTTAGAAGGTTTAAATTTTGAATTTGGAATTCGGCATTGACCTGAGAGTGAGTTCGAGAAGAAGGTTTTTGAGTGCAGGTTTTGTAATGTCGGGCCCACCCAGAGTCCGATCCATGAACCTTGCCGTCGCCGTCGCCGACCCCGACGTGCGTCCAGTTCTCGTCCCTGCTGGCAACAAGGTCCGACCCGCCGTCGATGGACGCAAGCCGGTGAAGAAATCGACGCCGGAGACCGAGAAGAAGCCGATGGCGCATTCAAATGCGCCACCGCAATGCGTCTCCGTTCCGCCGCCGGCGATTTTGCGGCGGCAGGAGCGTCACCAGACCGTGCTGAAAAACCTGTCGTCGATGAACGCTTCGTGCTCCTCCGACGCGTCGTCGACGGATTCCTCCACTCACAGCAGCGGCGCGTCGTCAAGCGGGAAGGTTGCGCGTCGGGTTAGTGTGCAGTTGAGGAAGAAACAGTGTGGTCCCAAGATGGAGAAGGTGAGTAGTGACAATGTAGGTGGTTCTGATGATACTGATTTGAGTGATAGCTTGGAGGGCAAGAAAAGGTGTGCTTGGGTTACACCAAATACAGGTATCTTCCTTATTTGTTTGATCTATTGTTGGCTGTGACATTGATAGCATTGCTTTTGAGGTGTGAGTGTGAATTTGGATACTGAGATGGATGTTTATGTTTACTGTGGTCATGTATGCTGGCTGTGTTTTCCCCTTTGTTATGATGAGTAGGGAGAGTGAAGAGAAAAATGTTTCAAAAGTTGCATTTGTTTGTAAACTTGTAATTGACTGCATTGTACAAAATAAGGGATTTCAGGATAGGAAAGCAAGCACATTGTTTTTCAGTAATTTTCCTGCGTTTGAGCTTAGTAAGCCACTTCGTCATTTAGCGGTTTAGTTAGTTAACTAGTCATTTCACTAGGAAATAATGTAGAATTTTATCCCTTTTTGAGTATGACTGCTTGCATGTCAATGTCAATACATTCTTAATTTTGATAGGCTGAAAGCCTGACATAATTAGATTTTATTCCGTGTCTGAGTGAAGTGCATAAAGAAACAGTATAGTTACTAACTATTATTTCATCTGTCATTGGCTATGATATCTTGATTGGATCTGTGCATTCTCTGCTGTTCATTTGTAATCAAACATTATGAACAGTTGTCCTCAAAGCTCCTTGTATAATGTCTCTGGAATTTTATTTATATAAAGAAACAGATAATTTAGCATTACTATGCGCTAATTGGAATTCTCGTGATCTCATCCTGCCAAATTTGGCTCTTACACTAGTTGTTTTGGTTTCTTTAACAAAGGAAACATGGGTTACTCATGTAGATTCCTTTAAAATTTTCATACACATTTAAATTTAAAACCATTATGTAGCTGTGCACTTTTTATTTGTAACAGTTACAATATGCATGAACAATTTCATGTTCATGTGCAGTTGTCAATATCAATGATATTTTAGTGAGTGGCATGGCTTGTCATAGTGGTGAAAAGTTAAAGCTTGCAATTTGTGAGAATTGGGGTTTCTGTTGAAATGCTGAACAAGGGTTGCAGTAGTTTTCCTTCTTGTATACCTCTAGTTATGGGCTATGAAGCATGGTGTATCAGATTCGATATGCATCCGAAACAGTAATACAATTCTATAAATAACAAGATACGTGTAAGATTCATATTTAAAATTATTTTTTTAAATGTTGTCGAAATATAGAATTATAAATCATTATCATCATAAATTACTTTATATTATTTACATTTAGAAATAGCACTATCAATCTCATTACTTTTTTAAAAATAATTCAGAGAAAAAAAAATCTTTCTTTGGTTATTGAAAAAACAATATTTGTATGTTTCTATATTACGTTTACTTATGTGTTTCTTGTAGTTTTATTGGATATAAATAGTTTAAAAGTTTGGACACTTTACCAATACATATCAGTGAAGTATCCTAAAGTATCAATATCAGATTCATGAAACAAATAAAAGTATTGATACTTCATAGGTTTGGATATTTTATCCATAAGTAGTGGTGAAGTATCAAGCATGGACACGAATTGCATATGGATATGTGAAGCAAATTGAAGTATCGATAGCTACCTTGGTAGATTCATCTCTCATAAAGGAAGCATGGACACTTTTTAGTTCAAATTAGTAGCCTTATCCGTGACTCTTGTGTCTTTCTCTTGAACACTTCAATGAAACTATAGATACTCTTGTATTATATAACCTTGTTATGTCCTATAATTTTTTTAATTTGTTCTGTCTATATCCTATCTTTATTGTATTAGTGCTTTCTAGCTATTCGGAAATCAATCATTTGACAGTTAGCTTCAACTCATGATGCTACAGATTATCTCCCAGAACTCTGGTTGCCCCCTCCGGCACTCTTTCAATGCTAGTGGATTGAATGCTAACTCTTAAGCACAAACACTCCATTTTGTTGCTATGTATGCATGTCAGAGAAGTGTTTATTATGGACACTTGTATGACAGATTGACAGCTCGTCTAACACACACATCCTAAGTGTCCAATTTAAAAGCTGTTTAATCAGCTCTGATCCAGCATGGGCACATTGTCTTAAAATTTTTAAATTATTTATTTTATTTGTACATATCTAGTTTTACCATGAAAAGTTTCTTTAGGGAATTTTTTTGCATAATGTCAATCTTGAATATGAATTATGAAGCTAATATATAGACTACAGAGATCAAATCTAGTGAAAAATGTGAGAGGCAAGAAGAGTTAATCTTTGATTTTATTACCATGTATGGATGATTAAGATTGTTTTACTTAAAAACAATCTTGACCGTCCATTTGTGGTTGTATGGTCAAGGATTACTTTCTTTCATTAAGAGCATACTCCCACCTAATATGCTCCCTATGTGTGTGTCATACTTGTGTCCTACAATTTTTAGCATTTGCTGTACCAGTGTCATGTTTCATGTCGGTGTTTGTGTTTCATAGCATGCAAGGGTTTTCCTTGCCTTACCTTCACCCTTATAGTTTTGGAATTTAGCCCCTTGTCCTTACCACAAAAGTCTGAGGTGGTTTAAACTGTTTACTTTGTTGCACAGGAGTAGACAGTAGTTACTATTTGCCCTTTTTGTCCTGTCAATTTGGTAAGACAAAGTCGGTTAGATGCACTCTAGTGCCAGTTAGCATCACTAATTTTCATTCATTCTTCAAGACTCTTCGGGCACTGAGGTGAATTTTCGCACATAACATCTTTCTACGAAATGGCTAGACGTTTTATACTAGTGCTTCCCAAGTTCACTGAGCGCATATGCCTTAGTTTTCTTGATTGATATTTCAATACCTGTGACAGCCTAGAGTGGGAGAATAGATATAGAATGTTTAATCTTTGGAGTTCGAATTTTTAATAGGAAAAATCTTATGGTACATTAACTTATAATTGCAAATTTAGTTTTCGTGTTTTATTTCTAACTAGTAGTGTTTTGTTTCAGAGCCATGCTATGTTGCTTTTCATGAGAGTGAGTGGGGAGTTCCTGTTCATGATGACAGGTACGTCGGTTTGTTTTGTTGAAGGCGTACAGTCTTTTGTTTTGTTTTCAATACTGAAATTTGGTTTTTGCAGGAAACTGTTTGAGTTGCTCAGCTTCTCTGGAGCCTTGGCCGAGCTTACGTGGCCTACTATTCTTCGCAAAAGGCAGTTATTTCGGTACTGATATATTGTTCTTTTAAATATATTTTCTGGATTTAAATGTTATTGGCATATTAGACATACACATCAGAAAAGATTGCTCACTAAATAATTGTCTCATTTTATTTCCTTTTTGTGCTTCATTTTGTTTTTGATTGATTCGGAAGATCTTTTGTGTGGAATATACACTAAAAATGTTTGGGATGTAGCTTTGGATTAACTGTTTTGATGTATCCATGAACACAGGGAAGTCTTTTTGGATTTTGATCCAATTGCCGTTTCTAGAATGAATGAGAAAAAGATAGCTGCACCCGGAAGTCCAGCCAACTCATTGCTATCAGAACTCAGGTTGCGAACAATAATTGAAAATGCACGTCAGATGTGTAAGGTAAACCTCTCTAATATTTTATTTTTCTCCTCATATGTGTAAAATGTGTAAAACTTGCAATTTTAATTTCTTTATAATTTTTTTCTGAATCAAAAGGCTCTTGCTGAAGTGAAGCAACCCATACACTTACCTTACTTTTCAAACTTTTCTGCTACCTACTTTGGAAAGTATTAAGAAAAACGGTATAAACCTGCTTCCTGACCCACAGACGAATATTATGAAAAGAAGACTTGGGAAAAAGAAACACAAATTCTCAGACCAACTTGTTTTAAGGGGCGGTGGTATCATGATTTTTTCTTAGTTTATTACTGTCAAACAGTGAGGCCTTTCTTATTTTTGTCTTTTTAACCATCTTTTTCTCCATTTCAATACAGGTAATTGAAGAGTTTGGGTCTTTTGACATATTTATTTGGAACTTTGTGAACCACAAGCCTATAGTCAGCCAGTTCAGGTACCCACGACAGGTGCCTGTGAAATCTCCAAAAGCTGAAGTCATAAGTAAAGACCTTGTAAGGAGAGGTTTCAGGAGTGTTGGACCAACAGTCATCTATACTTTCATGCAAGTGGCTGGCCTAACAAATGACCACCTTATCAGTTGCTTCAGATTCAAGGAGTGTACCTCCTCCAACGCAGAAGCAATGGCCAAAGAGAAGGCAAACAACGAGCCAACCGATGTGGGTCTGTTACTGGCTGTGAACAAATTGAACTTCACCTCTAAGTAGTACTACAATGGCTTTGATTAAAATATGATCATATGGTGGTTAATCAAGTAGTTGTAAGGGCAGGTGAGTAGATTGTGGAGTGTACAAAATCGATACATATGTGAATGAAATAGCCAGAAGGCAGTTGTATTTGAAAAGAAAAATGAGTAAATGACCTTTGGCAATTCTTCAAGTTCTTGTGTATTAAAGATATATTGAGTAGCCATAGTTGCAATCGCCTACCCTTTTCCTTTATTTTATATTGTGGTCATGAATAGTTCTGTTTAGGTCTTTTTACCCTATGATTGGGACCAGACCAGGCCCCTTGAGGTTTTTTATTCACTTTGGCACTTTGCTTTCTAAGTCTTCGCCGACTTAACGTCAACTATGCCCGGCATTACCTACTTGGTCAGTGGTCATCGAGGTACAGTGCTGGACTTTTTTGAACTAATGGTTGAACACTTCAGGATTGTTTTTGGTACCTATTACTCTACCCACTACCTAATTTCAGGAAATCAGAGGTAAAATATTGGATTGGTAAGCTCAAGACATTAAGCCTAGGCCAAGTGCGTATCTTGAAAATGAAGAGCAAAAAATTGAATTCTTTTTCTGGTCTACAAAACACCGAATCTTGAACGAGTAAACTAGCTTTCACTAGGAAGTCTCAAAATCACATTTGACATCCTTGTAACCCAAAATAATTCTTTTACCATATTTTATTCAAATTTGAAGTCCTCAACAAGATCATCATCCTAAAAGATGTGGTTTTAGCATGGTGGAGTATTGTTTGAGTAGCATGACACACCGGCATAGATACCGTGGAGAATCTCAATAATGTAAGATTGGAGAGACAAGAATATGCTTTCAATAAACAATCATTCTCGAAAATATCAACCATTGAATCCAAAATTCTAATCATGCAGATTTCCTTTTTTCATTTTTCCATGTTTTGAGTCACAAACCATCACGTACTATACTTGATCGAAAGATAATTTCTGAAAAGAAAATTCTAAAACTAGTACTAGAATCCTGAGTCTATACAGTTAAACATCGAGATATAGGGTCGGCTTGCCAGACATTGAGTAGTGGAAGAATAAAGAGGAGAAATCAAAAAACCGTAGAGATGCACTGTATGAAATATCTTTCAGAAAATGTTTGCTACAACCTACTCGGATGTATCCTAGATATATTGGCCAAAAAAGGCTTGCTAAATCTTTACCATCATGATGAGGCAGATGGGTGGTGCAGAGCTTGATTTTCTGTTGTTTAATCAGCAGCTCAACATGTTATCCTTTGTGGAACTTTATTTCCACTTGAAGGATCAAATATGTCCCAGCCTTCCATATTGTATTTACACAGACAGATCCTTTGCTCTAAGGAATGAGCTCTATTTTATGCAATATACTTAAACAATTGATACTAAATTAGCTACATTAACCAAACTTCCATTTAATTGTGCAACAATCTTCCTGAGATGGCAGCAACAAGTGCTGCTCTGAAATTAGGATCCGTGGTCAAAGAAGTTGCCATCTTTTCCACCAAAACCTGCTGAACTTTAGGTGAATCTACGTTAGACTTCGTGCTCTTGGAATCGTTGCTGCCCTTAGATTTTGTCAAGTCAAGGGTAACAAGTGTTGGAGTGGAAGTGCTAAGAGATGCGGAACAAGGCACTGAACCAAGGGTCACACTACGGCCAGAACCTGATGTTGCCTCCATTTGGGAAGAAGCCTGGGGATGATTGTGCTCCCCTTCATAAGTGGCCACCAGAACAGATTGATCATCCACACTTCTTTGCACCTGAATAACAAAAAAAAAGCAAAACCAACTTAGCTTAAGATCCAGTTCCCTACTAGCATGTGAATAACCATTTCATATTTATATTTGGCTGTATATATTTACCTTCTTTTTGACAGGGCAGCTTGGAGCAAATGAGCATTTGAAATATGCTCTTGGACAAGGGTTATCTCTGGTCACCTTTTGCCCATATTTCCTCCACTGGTATCCATCTTTCACAATCTGAAACCACATTACAATGAAAAACCTGTCAATCAGATACTCCTAAATAGTCTATGCTATTTGCTATGCCTAATAACCCATGAGTGAATATGACTGGTACACGAAGGTCTAAAGAATCTTACAAGGGTAGTGTCAGATGCTTCAGTCCTGACATAAACTCTTGAAATTTTTGCTTTGATGGTTTCTTCCCTGGGTTTCTTGCAAGATTCTTCATCAGTGGAGCTGCTCTCGGAGTTTCCATTGTTAGTTCCCATCACACAAATACTATTGTTGTTGCTGCTTTCAGACTTCCTTTTCTTTGATGTTGGGCTGGTCTCTTTTTCACCATTTTTCCTCATATACTCCATCAAATGACTTCTCAAAGTGTTGTAGTTCTCACACACCACCGAGAGCATTTCAGCCAACTTCTTGTTTTCTGCCGTCACCCGCTTCAGTTCCTCCTCCAAGTCATTAGTAGACTGAAATGACGCCAATAGCATCATCCATGTTAGAACCATTCATAGAATCTTTGGCTCAGGGAACATCATCAAATAAATATATACTTTCAAATTTGAACTCTGAGTCTTACTTCTGTTTTCTTTTCATTCCCTATTTTTACTTTTAATTTATAAATTTCACACTTTTATCTGTTTCTTGTTTTCAAAACTGCATAAGGACATAGTTTCGCATACTAAAAACATAAACATGTCCTCAAATTAATTATCCTAAAATATAATAAAGGATCTTGAAGGAAGTACAGAAAGAAACTAAATAATTAACTGGCTGAACTAACCTCTTCTTCCACGTTAAACTTGGTCATTCCCAACGAAAAAAGCTTGCTTTCTACCTCCTTCTGAAATCAACACAAGAGAATGAATGAATCACTTCACTCCCATATATATCAAACTATATTCTGAATGAAAGAACTTCTTCCGGGAATGGTGACAAGAAGAATGGCATATATGATTCGATCTTTGTTTTTATATATACTTACGGGAATTTCTTCATGAACCCTGCGTGGATTAATGTTGAGATCCAAGGAAGTGTTAATCCATGATGAACAATCCATCTCAAAAGAAATTCAAACAAGTAGCAAAAGCTGTTGCTGAAATCTAAACGAACCCAGTTGGTGTTTATCCTTTGTATGTAGTTTAGTATGTTGGAAGGAGATAAAGGGCGAAAGTATCAGAAAGTGGAAGGGAAGATAAAGCATATATATAGAGTAGGTAGCGGAAGGAACTCAAGTTGAGGAAGGAAACTGAGTGGAAAGAGACACATGCGAAATAATAACCCACTTGCCTAATTAAAGATCTGGCATGCACGAACATTAATTAACCATGAAGCTGTTCTGTTCCTGTTCCTGTTATTTTTTATTCTTTTCTTTCTTCCTAGTTTTAACACATAGTGAGAAGTACTAGAACTAGAAGAAGAGATAAGATGAACGTGTGGATCCATGTGCTTTTTTTAAAATTAAATGATTAAATAAAAGAAAAAGGATGGGACAGCAATATTATATTATATTATATTATATATACGACGACGGTGAATTCTTCATCATCCTACAATAAAATGCAAATCAAATTTCCAAGTCAAACCACACCTCTTCATCAAATCAATTAATAATAAATTGTGGGCTCAAGTGGACCCAGATGTCACCTGAACAATATTAAGACCTTTGCATATATGCTTAGTGTATCATATATGTCTTTAATAGTTTTTTATATAGAAATATTTTTTAATATATAACTTAATTTAACTTTAATAATTTTATAATAATATGTTAATAAATAACTTATTTTAAATTTAGTAATTTTGTTAATAATCAAAATTTTATATTATATAATAATAGTTAATAATTTTATTAATAATTAAAATTTTATATAATAATTATTAATCATCTTTATTAATAATTATAATTTCTTAAATTATATAAAAAAATATCATAATATATATTAATAAGGAATTTAATTCGTGATTTAATTCAAGTTTTATATAACAATTTATATATTAATAAATAATTTAATTCGTAGTTTAATTCAGATTTTATATAATCATTTATTAATTAAAGTTTATTGAATCTAAGTATAATAATTTTATTAATTAAATTTTAAATTTTGATTATGATGTCTAATTTATTCTAAAATTAATTTAGAATATGAATTTTATATTTCACTTATATATTATAATTTAAATTATTTTTTAAATAATATAATATTTTCCAAATTTTATATATATATATATATATATTTCTAATTTCTTAGAATGTTAATATTTGAATTTGTTGTGTTTTTTTAATATATATATATATAAGTTTGGAAGGAAAAGAGGTAAAGGTTGGTTAAAGGAGTAGTGGGGTGCTCTGTATGTGGCCCCGTTCTTTCTTGTCTTCACTTTATCGATTTGAAACATTTTTTCCACGTTGCGTCTATTATTAAACTATTCATCTTTCTTATTCTCTAAGACCACACTTCCATTCTTTACTTTCTATCACACACGCCTCACCTGCACACTTTTCCCACACAATTTTCACGGACAATAACTTCACCTCTCACAATATATCTCACTCCCATAAAACCCTAAAAATATATTATTTAAATCGACTTAGATTATCTTTTTATTCTCTTTATTTAGTCTTAATCTGGTTTATCCATACTAATCAATTAATTCATTTTTAAAATAATAATTATGTTTCAAAAAAATTAAATATTATTTTTTCATTATAATTATTTATTTAATTATACTTAAATTAATTCAAATAATCATAATAAATTATTCATTTATACATAATTATTAGACTCAATCATTCACATTGTTTATATTTTCTAGTAATGTTAACAGTTCATATTTTCTAGTAATGTTAAGAATTCTTTTCACTTTCATATTTTTTAATCTATCCTCATTCTAACAACTACATGTTAGAATGATTACTACATACATTAAAGAACTGATAATTTCTCTAATCTAATTATAAGTTTAGTTTATCTTCATCGACATTTTATCACATGATACTTCTGTCTATATAACTAAAATATTATTAAAATCTGAATATCCTATTTTGATATCTCTAAAATTTCATATATACACATTATACCAAATAATATCTTGTAGTAACTACTTGACTCACACACAAAGAACACATAAATCATTTATCACACATAACAAGTCACACAATTCATTCTCACTCGTATATAATTTATCTCAATCTCATTGACACACAATCATTTCAATCTCTTTGGTTCACGGTCATCTCAATCTCATTAGTATACCACCATTTTAAAACACAACATAGTTATCACAATATCACATTCGTATTATAATTTATCATCACATATTAAATATATCTCTTCACACACAGAAAATTATTATTAAATCTCTTAAATTTTACATATTATTTTTTTTATTCTTTTATGACATTTTTTTAATTATAAAATTGTATTTAATATTATACTTATTTGATTCTTATTTTATTTTAAAGTTAACACAATTATTTATGATTTTATTTTAACATAAAGATCTGATTTAATAATTTACTAGGTCTAAATTAAAAAAAAATATAAATTTTTATTAACAATATAACGTTTAATCATTAAAAAATTATATTTTAAATTATTCTGTAAAATTAATATTATTAATTAACTAATATTTAAAATTATAATTTTAATAAAAATCATTTTCTTAAATTCATAACTAAAATATTTGAAAATAAAATTATAATCTCGATTTAATTTAATATAATTCTTAATGAATAATTTTTTTATAAATAACATTTAAAGATAATAAAAATAATAAAAATATATAATAAATTAATAATTAAATTATAATTTATTAAAATTATTTATTTATTAAAATTTTATAACGTAAAAATATTTAATTAATTTCTTTTATTTTTAAATAAATTTTTTAAATTAAAATTGATAAAGATATTTTATCTTATTTTAAAAATACAAGAAAAATCAAAACAAAATTCTGTTCACCTTTTGAGGTATATAATAGTGGCAGTAAAGTATATATAAATTACTATCACGGATGAATTGTAATAGGTTAAATTATATGTTTATTAAGATAATAATTAGGTGCAACAACTTTAGACAATTATCTCTATTCTCTAGTAGAAAAAGAAAAGGTAGAAGAATGTGAATTCTCTTCTCTTTCCCACTAAAAGAATAAGGCGTAAAAACAAGTATGAAATGTGAACGTGAAATAAAAGTGTTTTTATTTTCTAAAAAAAAGTATTATTTATTTTAGATTTGGTTGGAAATCCCACATTGACTTAAAAATAAGGTCGATCTATACTACATAAGTAAGGTATAAACCTCACTTTCTGAGCTGGTTTTAAGGGTGAGTTAGGCCCATAATCACTTTCTTTAACCTGAATTCATTTGGTCAGATTCATATTTAATTATGCAACAATTTTATTTTGTATAAATTAAAATAATAATCTTAATTTTCAAATAATATAAAATTTTTTGACATACCAAAATGAAACGAAAAATATCCCTTAACTCTTATTGAAGACTTATTTAATACATCTAAAAATTTCACATCCCTTAAAAATAATTTATTTATTTCTCTAATCTGCTGATTTTTTTAAAAAGACTAAAAATCAAATTCAATCTTCAAATGAAATGATAGGTCAAATACATTGAAGATAAAAATATATAATTACATATCCAAAGAAAAAAAAAATTTAGGCAACTTATATTAATTAAAGGGTCCATTAAGCAATTAGAAATAAAAAAATTGACTTCCTGCACGACTTTCACGCGAAAATCTCTACGTGAAGAAGAAATCGGGCTGCAAAGTTTGGCGCGTCTCTGTTTTAATTCTTCACCACAATAATATTTATTTTGTTGGGTGAAAATAATATAATAATACATCGTAGGATAATCTGATAATACGATAAAATTCAGATACGTTATAATATAGTGTTTCATATAAACAAAATAAAATATAATATAATATGTAATTACCGGATAGAATATGAAGATATCCGTCTTTTATTTAATTTGCTTTTCAGTAATTGTTAAAAATTTATATAATAATCTTAAATTAATATATATTGAGTGATACAAACTTTACTTTACGATTTATACAAATAAATTAGATTTAAAATATATTTTTATTATAATATCATAACTTATTCTACCAAATTTATTAAATTTTATTGAATTATTTTTTATTGGATTGTTATTAGAGTATTTAATTATAGGTCTATATTCGAGTTGTCACAAAGATATATTAAAGATCTCATATCGACTAGATAACACCAAATTAATATCATTGAATTGTTGTTGAACCATCTAATTGTAAACTCAAGTCTCGACATGAGGATGATATATTAGATATCTTATATCGATTAGAGATAAGACCAAATTAATGTTATCATATTGTTGTTGGATCATTTAATTATAGGTCCATGTTTGAATTGAAATGTCTCGAGCTGCTGTTGGAATTCTGGATACTCATCATCTTCTAGCTCTACCCTCCTCTCACACAAGAAGGTACGACTTTCCATCTTCAGGTACCTTTGAAATCTGCTCCTGGTAGATAATCTACTCCTGTCAAATGTATGACTTGTAGGAGTCGGTGTGGGATCAGCAATCTCATTGTCAGGAGCAGAATCAGATTCCTGATGGGAAGAGGAGGTAGCCATTGCCTTCCTCTTTTTCTGAGCCTCTATCTCATGCACATGTCTAGGTGGTGCCATCTACAAACAAACGCAAACTAGCATAATAAAGCAAGTCAATCAAAACACAGACTCGCTGAGCGAAGAGGCTCGCTTAGCCCCATATTCGCTGAGCGAAGAGGATCCGCTGAGTGAAGCGGTGCGCTCAGCGCAAGCATCCGCTGAGCGAATCCCCTTCTTGACGTAAGGAAGGTGTGTTAGAGATGTTACATGGATCAAAGATAAGATTAAATTAATGTATATAAAAATTTAAAATAAAACTAAATTAATATATATAAAATAAATAAAAATCCTACATATAAAAAAAATATATACTTATTATTATAATTTAATGTTCAAGTCACTAAAAAAATATAAAAAAGTGGATCTAGACTACCTTGTTCTCCTAGCGATAAATATTTATTGAAGAGTGATAATAAATTATCGGAATTGATAAGTCGGTGAAGAGGCTTGTATCTGTACATAATATAATATAAATTATGTTTAAATGTGTTTTGCAGAGAAATATTAGAGAAGTGTTTGATTTTGAAAAAAGAAAAAAAAGGAAAAGGAAAAGGTTCATGGGATAGATCGAATGAAAACAGTAAAAGATGGGAAACGTAAGAGAAAGTTGTGAAACCTGGTGATGGACCATGACCAAATTAATGATGAAGGATTCCCCGGGCATGCCAGCTATTTTTTCAGGCAAATTAGTCAATCCACTGAATTGAAGCCAGAAAACCAAAACCAGAAATTTCTTGGACGGGTTTTCTTTCATGTCCACGTCCATTTAATTACAGCACCCAATTATAGACAATTACTCCTTTGAATTCAAATCTTCCTGGTCATACTTCTCAACACACATGCCCCTCAACACACAAATGGATTCGTTCAACTTCAACCACAACCTCTCTCTTCATTTCTCTCTATATCAAACTTTAATAATATATTACCTCCTATCAAATTCCATATCCAACATAATTCTACAATTCACAAAATTATTTTTTTCAATCTCTTCCCTTTTTTTCAAAATAAATTATTATAAATTTCAAAATGAATAATATTTTATATATTTTTTATAATAATAGTTATATTTATAAGTTCAGATAATATTTCAATATATCTTTTAAATATCTTCTTACGTCTTGATGTTATAATATATAACTCATTATCAAACTAAAACAAATTATATCTATAATTACATTCTAATACTCAAATTAATAAAAAAAATATAATAAATAAAATTAAAAAATAATTAAATAATTATTTTACTTGAATTAAACAATTATTTTTAATATATTTTAATATTAATTAATTTTAATAGTATCTAGACAATTAGAAGAATTAATTTTAAGTTTATTTTAGTTGAATATAATAAGAGATTGAATATTTATCAATTATGACATACAAGTACTTTTTAAAGATGGTTTACGAAACTAAAAATTAATAAAGATATAGTATTTATAAGGTACAATATATTCATATATTTTAATTCGAAACTTTTTTGAATTGATTTTAAAAAGTTGAGTTATACTCAAAATTCACTTCTGTTATGGTATGAGAGTTTTATCCTAACAAAAAATTGTTGGACTTATCACACCATCCATCATTCATATATACTGTCTTATAATTGTTTTGATATAATTCTCATGAGATTGAATTAAATTACGAATTAAGTTACAAATTCATTTCTATTATAATTAATATTAAATTTTAATATAAAATTAATTGATATTACATAAAATTATTTAATACATTTTATAAATTAAAATATATAATAAAAGTAAAATACAAACTTTAATATTATATTAGATTTTAATATAAAATTAATTATTATTAAATAAAATTGTTTAATATATATATATATATATATATATAAATTATACAAACTGAGTTGTTACACTGAATTTTGCTAACACTTAGAATTATGTAAACACGATGATGTTTATAATAAAGTGTTGTGGTATATATCTAATAATTTTGGTGTAATGAACCATAAACCTGACAATAACTGGTGGGGGTGTGTCTTTGACTTCTTTCGTGGTTTGGTTTGGATCACAAATACGATTTGACTGGTGCAGGCAACTAGAGAGAGAAAGAGAGAGAGTGTGTCGCATTTTCGTTTTGAATTGAAGCGGAGAAAGGTAAAATGAAAAGTAGGAAAACAATGGCAAGAAGCAGGGAAGAATCACACATTATTTGACTTCCCAACGACTTTGTAGATTCATAGCTGACTTTGTCAACTTATGTCGGCTCTTCATTCATTCCCTCTAAATCCATTACCCTCCCTCATCTTCACCTCTTTTTTGTTCCTTTTATTTGGAATATTAAAATTCAAAACATGTTCGATCATATGCTCTCTCATGTTGGATCTTACCTGAGATTAAACAAGTCCTTAACATCATAAATTTTATTCATTAATTGCATGATTAAATTATTTTCTAAAAGGTTATAGAAGATGCATCGTATAAAATATTGAATGAGTATTAAAGTATTGATACGATGAACAAAGATGTTGAAACATTAGTCTTCATTTTTCACATTTTGCATTGCTTTAATAAAAAAGAGTGATGAAGTTGAAGAAGGAAGAAAAGGATGGGAGAAGAAGTGATGGCATGCATGACGTAAGGATATTCAACGCAATGCACAAGAGAGTGTTGTTCATACTAGTCACCACTTCGTGTCGGCTTCTCTTTTCTATTCGATTTTATTCTTCACATTTTGTCTAACTTATTAGGATCTGATTAAACGCATCTTCCTTCCACCTATTCTTATCCTTTTCCTCATCACACAATTAGTTGAGGACAATGCCTCCAAGGAATTCAAAATAGAAAATAAAATTAAAAAAAAAAAAAAATGTTTCTGTGCTATCTTTTTAATTATTTTTCATTAACTTTTTTTATCAATGTTTATTATCTTATTAACCTCTGTAATTATAATTATTTCCAAAGAAAATAATTTCTGACTACGACTCGATAAAAATAAATATTATACTTACACTAAAATTCAAATATTTATAAATTTATTATTTATTTTCTTATATTATCTTACTTTTTAAATAAAATATTTCATTTACACTTTATATTGCCAATTCATTATTAATTTTGTAACTACTTCATTTTATAAATATACTTGCTTACGAATTTTTGTGATTCACTTCAATTCATTTTTTTTATGTAAAATATTCATCCAACTAAATATAATTTTATTTTGATTGAATTTTAATTTAACATTAATCGATCAAATTAATATTTACTATTTAGTTTAAATAGATAATATAATTTTTATTATTATAAATTTTTAAATATTTAAAAAATTATAAATAATTTTTTTAAAAAATTATAAAATATAAAGATATATTTTTATTTTTATAATTATTATTTTATTTATAATTTTTATTTTTATTATGTTTATAAATAAATTATATAATTTTATATTTAAAAATTATAATATAAATTTTTTATCATATTTTATAAATTTAAATATATTATAAATATTATAAAAAATTAGATATATTTATATGTAATATATCTAAAATATAAATATATTTTAAGTATTTAATAATTTTAAGTATAAATATTAATTATTATTATTATAATAATCACAAGTAAATTATTTAAAATACATAATTAAAATTATAATTTTTCAAAATTATCATTAAGTTTACTATCGCCCATATTTATGACTTACACTATTTTTTACTCTCAGATGTTCTGTAATAAATTTGTTATCTAGTTTTGTGTAAGGAAAATGATATTGGCAAGAGGACACTGTAAGGGCATATATAAGATTTTACACACACCAACACAATCACATATTAGACTAACGATTTTCGGAAAATTATATGGATTTCAAATATCAAGAACTATACTTGAGATATAATCAAGGACTAAGGGTCTTCTCACATGATCGACCTTCTGAGTCTTTTTCACCTAAGCCACAACACCACACCACCAAAATACCTCATCAGGCTAGCATCACCTATTATCCCTTTAGAACAATTAGTGAGCCTCCATCGACCTTCACCATATGAAGTTCTAATCTACATGACTTTGAACATCATTAAGGTCTAGATAACCCATAAATATCCCTAAATTCTTATACACTAAACTATTAATATTCACATATTAATAACACAATACCAAAACCTTCTCTCATTAGGAGTAACACAGCCCCATGTCATTCAATCACCCAATTTCTTAAAGATCCCATAATCACATGTCAATCCCTCACATTACAAATCAATTTAACAAACATTTTGCTGCAAGTGCAATTCACTTAGCGAATATTGGACCCGAGAGTAATCCTGCACCTAGGACAGAATCCGTTCAACACAGTTTCTTGACGCTCAACGGATTGTCCGCTCAACTCTAGGTTTCTCTGCTTAACGGATTTGAACCCGAACCCTTGGAGTAAATCCGCTAGCGCAAGAGCCTTACGCTCAGTGAATTATGCATAACAGGGGTTCTGTAGAACTACGAAAGCACGAATCCAATACCAAATTAAGCATACCAGACACATTTAAACACAACAAAAGCAACATAAAACATGTATTTCAAGCATACAACCACAAATTTCATAAAATAGACTACATCTCTAACTTTCCTTACCTTGTTCTTAGTCAAAATAGGGGGGATTTTCACTCTACTTCTCAAATATGCAACTTTGGTGCTCCGACTAGCTCTTTAAGCACTTAATCACAAGCTCAAAGACATCACCACCAGCCCCTAACAAGCTCAAACATAAGAGAAAAGATAAACTCCACACCTAGTCCCAAACCCTAATGAAAAAGAAGGAACTTTGCACAAAAAACTTACCCAAAATGAACTTTCAATCGAGAGAAATGGTTCTCCCCTTCAAAAGTTCTCTAGTGACAGGTTTGAGTCTAGAAGAAGATGAAGAAATAGGTGAGAAACAGAAAAGAGAAGGCAAAGAACTCAATGGGAAATGGTTTGTAGAGAGATGGAGTTTTTCGAAGGGTGGAGGGTGGAGGGTGAAAAGTGGATTCCTCCTTAAAACTCTTTTTAAAACTTATTCAAACTCATCATCATTCACTAATCAAGTTATTCATATCATTAAAATTAATATTTCTTTTCTTTTGGATCCTTACAGTTTGTCTATATTTTTCATTTATTTATTTTAATATATTTTTCATTTATTTATTCTAATAAAATTTTTGACAATTTATCTATATTTTTCATTTATTTATTATAATAAAATTTTTATGTTTATTTTAATTGATACAAATAAAATATTTTTTTAAATTTTAAATAAAAAAAAAAATATTAAATAATATAGAAAAATTGAAGAGAAAAAAGTTTAAAAAATTAAAAAGAAATTAAAAAATTAATAAAAAAATAAAAAAATTATAGATAAAAAATAATAAAAAAATATATTTTAAATAAAAATTAAATAATTTTAATATATTAAAAAACAACACAAAAAATTCAACAACATAAAAATATTAAAAAATATATCTTTATTATAGATAATATTATAAAAAATAAATTTTATGATATATATATATATATATATATATATTTATAAATTATTATTTAATTTTAAAAATATAATTTTTTATTTGAATATAATATACCGTTTGATTTAATTTTTTATTTAAAATTTAAAACTTAAATCAAGTCATATTATTTAAAAATATATATATCTATAAAATTTAAAATAAATTTGATTTTAATTAATTTTTAATTTTTTATTCATTTTAAGTTATTTTTTTATCGATTTAATTTTCAATACCCTATCCTGACACTATCTAATAATACCCATTAGTTAAATCAGTAGGTGAGTAATTTTATCAGAAGTGGATTCAATTAGTAAATGTGGTCTTCAAGTGTGGCAGGACTGTATATAATAAGTGTATAGTATTTGTTGGGTTTGTTTGTTATTCAGAAGAAGAAGAAAAACAATTGAGTTTGTCTTGATTTTTCTTTCTTTATGGATAAATAATAGCATAATTGAACTATTGTGTTTTTAATCATGACATTTGATAGATCAATACAAGAATCAATAATGAGCTTAGCCAAGAAAAAACAAGAGAATAGCGGAAATGCTTCTGTATGTCAATCATTTGGATATGTAGAGGAAAGAAAAACAATAATTGGAATTCATCTTGATTTGGGGTTACCATACAACATTTGAAATCAATTCAAAATGTTATTATATTCTTAATCTCAACCATTTACTATATATATGAATAAACTTGGCATGCGTTATGTGGGTCCCAAAACATGTTACACTATTTCTTTTAAAGCATGCATATGTTACACTATTAGTAACTGGTAATTTGAATTATTTTTTAAAAATGAAATTTAGAAAAAAATAAAAGACATTTTTTCAAATAACTGAATTAACAATAACAGTATTTCAAAAATAAAAACATAATTAAATAAAAGAAAATATTAAATATACATCTATTTTTTAGACATTCAACCCTATTAATAATTGATAATATTATATTTATATTCAGCATACACTATTAAGTATTATGATCTCTAACTCATTTTCAAAACCGATTCAGAAGGTGAAGTTTATACTTTATTTATATATTATATAATTCGGTCTTATTTTCAGTCAACGTGTGATTTCTCCAACACATTCCTGATAACATGTGACTCAATTTAGGTCAAACAACCTTATTAACAATCAAGACTATATATAGTGGTCCGTTAACAACGGTTAATAATCCGTCCTCCATGTAGAAGAGGATTATAATCTATCAATATATGGTCTCGTGTCCAATAACCTACCAATTAGGATATATTAACAAGTGGTTCTATCTAAATCCAATAATCTTATTAACCTGACCTGATTCTATTATCATGTAAAAAATTATTATCAAATCTAATTCTTTTCCAAAATCAGTCAAAAAATGACACCTCACTTATATATTATAATTTGAAGTTTTTTTAGTTAATATAAGATTTTTCTAAAAAATATAATATATTTAATGAAAAATCACTTGTACGTAATTTTAATTTTGTTACACATTTATTCAACTGTATATAAACATGACACGCATTAAAGAAAACAAATGTAAGTATATAATTTATCTTAAATAAACAACTAGTGCCGAAAAAGGAACAGAGGAAAGTGGCCAAGTATTTATTACTGTAATAGAATTTTATTTATACGCACGTGGGATTTCAACGCAGCACGTCACGCGTTCTAGTTCACGTCCACTCGATACATATGAAAACAAGAAAATGATGAAAAAAAGCCTCTTTTTTTATATAATAAAAACAAAACAATGATAAATTAAGAATTTTATTTAATTTAAATTGTTGTGTTTTTATATTTTCTAACCTTCATTCATTTATTTAATATTTTAATAACTCCCGCGACAAACTTTTTGACTCCGTACTAATGTAGCTCAATATACCATCAATGTATTCGAGTTAATCCACTTACACACGTATTTTTTTATTTTAAAAAGATATTGGACAAATCTCCATGTTTCTCACACCTTGAACAACACAAAAATATAAATATAATAATTAAGATATTATTTTTAATAGAAGAAACATATCTAAATATTTTTATATGTTAAAAATATAATTAAATATATTTTTATCCTGAGATTTATTTTTAACTCTTATGTTTTTTAATTATAAATTCAGTTTTCTAATTTTTTAAAATGTGATTTTATTTTTTATATTTAATAATTTAATAATGATGTCTTACTTTAATATAGATAAAAAAATAAATATAATTTTTTATTATTATTTATATTGAAATATAATATTTAATTATTTATTATTATAAAATTAATAAAATATTAAAATTAAGGATTAAAATTTGACTTAAAAAAATTTAAAGATTAAAAATAATTTTCTAGAAGAATATATAATTAAAAACATATTTGATTTTAAAAATCATAAATTATGAGTTGTAAAATTGTAACAATGAATAAAAATTTTATCAGAATATTTAGTAAAAATAGATATGTCGATGAATTATCTAATAGAAAAAGTAGATACCTAAAAAAATATCTTTTCATAATGTTATTTATGATGGATAAAATTAAATTTGGTGAAGTCTAATTTGTAACCCATGATACACCTTGATGAAACATACCTAAATGAACATTGTATCTCATGAAAAGAAGCCTTTGTAATCAAGTTATTTGAGAAAATCATAGGATATGTTATTATGAATAATCGATTAACAAGAATTTGAAAATTTTTGACAAGATTTGAACTCAAGGATGTTAGGAGTGAATTTTAGATGGTGAAATTCTACCATGTTGACCATACGAAAGTTATTGAAGGGGATCCATGGATGTTAAGAGTGAAGTTTAGATGGTGAAATTGTACCATATTGACCGTATGAAAGTTATTGAAGGGGATTCATGAATCTTGTTTAACCATTAGCTAGAAGTTTATACTAGGACATAAAAAAATTTTATCACCTAATTCTACGATAGATATAATCCTTGTCTGGATCAAGTTTCCTAATTTGAGTTAGCCTTTTATGATGAGAGTGTAATATGGACAATGGCCTAGATAGTAGGAATACTAATTCGTGTAGATACAAACACACTCAATGTGTATCACAGTCAATTTGCAAAAGGCACGACTTGAGGTCTTATGTATCTAGTGGAATATGAGGGGATTTTATGTCATTTGTTCGTATTGTGGTTGTTATACTCTCATGTTAGAAGAAATTACATTGTGATGATTATAAGAGATGACCCTGTTAACATTTTTGTTCTAGTTAAGACACAAAAGACACTAGATTTTGGTGCTAAAAAAACCAAATCTCTTCAACTATTTCTTGAATTGCAAATAAGAATTCATGGAGAATGGATGGAATTAATAGAGAAAGACAAGGCAAGACCAAACAATAAGACAAAGGTGGTGTCTTTTCTTTTACTACAATGAAAAATGAGAATTTATGACAGTTAATGAAAAAAATAAGTCAATAATAACTTTGAGACTGGGAAAGATCATCAAGAAAAGGTATAAATATAAAATAAATTATATATCATTATTTATAATAATGTGTTTAAAAAGAAAAATTCATATTCTATAAGTGATGGACATGTCGTTCCTAATACATGAAGTTTTTCTTCAAGTGGTAAGTTGTTGAATGTTGAGTCATTGATCCAAGGAAAAGTTGGTGCAAATAATGGTGAAATTCATAATAGGATTAAAGAAGTAAAGACTCCAATGATTGAGGGGGAGGATACAGAGGCTAAAGTTGAGCAAATGAATGCATGGTACAATATAAAATTAGGGTTTCATTTTCGAACCCTAAACCCATTCATATTTTATGATGATTAAGTTTGATTATGTTATTTTAGCATCCTAGGATGTTAAGGGTGCCATAAATAAGAACTTACAATTTATGCGATAAAGATAATAAGAAACCACCATCATTTTCATCTCTTGTTATATGAGATTCGTGTCAAATTTAATAAGGTTCAATGTTCTTAGAATAATTTAAGATTTAAGTCAATTGAGCAAAAGAGGCAACTATCTTTATCGATGAAAATACAAATACCATGATCTATTCAATGATTATTGATCTTGACCTTAAATATGTATGGATATAATATGATGACTTTAAATATGTGTGGTGGAAACTTGACATAAGCAAGATACAAGTATGATGAAATGAATCTCTTTAAAATTCTTTATCATGGGTTTAGCGACATTAAATGGAAGTTTACTTTTCCCAAGACCTTCATTAATGTTTTGAGTTGTATTACATCAAACCATAACTCATTCATGCTTCATTGTGGGGGCATACTCTTGAAAATAAGGGACTAGACCTTACAGTTTCCAAGTTGAGTGGATTCAACATGAGAATTTCTCTAATGTGATAGTATTCTAGTGGATGGATGTCAACTTTATTGCGAAATTGTATTCTATGAAAGAGAGATCTATTCAGTTCAAAAAAACATGTTTGGAGCAATTTTTTTAGTGTAAGAAATACTTAGAAACTATAATTCATGGAATTTAAATGTAATTATATTGTCATACAACTAGTAATCTCATTAATTTTGAAAAAGAGTTACAATACGAATACAATGAAATACAATGCTACGAAGAAATATATTGGTGTTAAGACTAAATTATCCAATGATCTACTTTAAAGTCTAAGATAATTATGTACCCAAGTTTTTTATTATACCATTGTATAACACATTTATATTACTAATATACAACTAAACGCAACTAGACATTATGCATATTACTTTATGTTATAAATTATATGCAACATATTTATTTTATTCAACTACTAGACTATGTTTGTTTAACTATCCAAGATTCTCCACACCATTTTAGAATGATTTCATCTTTTAGAAATCAATATTTTAGTTTCATATACCTCAATCAAAAGATATCATATCATGTGTTAGACAAAAGAAAGAATTATTAATCTTTGTAAAGGAAAAAAATCACTCTTTTCAAAAAATATTTCAATATCCAATGTCTTACAAAATCAAAAATACTAAAAAAAACATTTACGTTGTGTTAGATAAAACAAAAACTACCATATCTATAAGTAACAACTACTCTTTCAAAACAAAACAAAAAAATTAAATTATTGTCAAGATGTTCTTCCTTTTTTTAATGTTATATTTTTTATTATAAATTCATGTAATCTTATTATATGGAAAATTTATTTATATATTTTTTAAAAATTATCTCATTAATAAATCATATTATAATTTTCATATTCTCTTTGAAATAGTTATTTTAATGTAAATAAATTATCAAATTTTATATTATCAAAAGTGTAATCGTGTACTTATATTTTAATTCAAAACAGTTAAGTGTTTAACTATTAAGTAATATTGTGTTCTCCTGTCAATTAGGAGTAGTAAAATTTATTAGAATCAATTATTTAATCAGTGAAATTTTTTAATAATTTTTTTGAAAAAGAATATAATGTAGCTGAATAAATCTAAATTATATGCTTATTTTGATTTGGTTTATTTAAAATTTCACATAACAAATATTAGTAAAAACTTTTTTTTAAATTACATAGAGTGAAAAATAATTATGTGTCTGATATAAGATAGGATGTAATATAAATAAATAAGAAAAAATAAAACAGTGTTAATAATAAATCACCTCTTCCGCAAATTCATTTTTGTTTTGTTAGATGAAAAAGTTTGGATTCAGGAATATCCTCTTCAAATTTCTCGTATCCTTTCATGAAAAGAAAAAATCTGAAATGAGCCCATATTAGTGCTCTTCTTTCTTAAGAAAATACTAAAATGAATGGGCCTTATTTTAAATTTGACCTGTGAAGAAAGCCCAATAAGTATCAGACCCGTGACAGAACACAAAAGGTGAAACATCTTAAGCGAATAATTGAAAGCCCATTATTGTTGATCCAATGCGCGCGCGCAGACACACACTTAACACTCTCTCTCCCTCTCTCTCTCTCTTGATCGTTCCCTTTGCTTTCGATCTCCATCGGCAACTTCCTTCCCTGTCTGACAGGTAAGTCACCGGTTACACCTTCGATTCATATTTTCCCCGTTCAATTTCTCCGATCGCGCTTACCCTCACGCGATTGTCGCGCGCGTTGATCGATCAGATCTTCTGTTCGTTGAAAGGCAAGATGTCGGGGCAAACGCAGCGTCTGAACGTGGTCCCCACCGTCACGATGCTGGGAGTGGTGAAGGCGCGTCTGGTGGGCGCAACGCGCGGCCACGCACTCCTGAAGAAGAAGAGCGACGCGCTCACGGTGCAGTTCCGTCAGATCCTGAAGAAGATCGTGTCCACAAAAGAGTCCATGGGCGACATCATGAAGACCTCGTCGTTCGCGCTCACCGAGGCCAAGTATGTCGCTGGCGACAACGTCAAGCACGTCGTCCTCGAGAATGTCCGGGAAGCCTCTCTCCGCGTCCGCTCGCGCCAGGAGAATGTCGCCGGTGTCAAGCTCCCCAAGTTCGACTACACCTCCGACGCCGACGCCAACAAGAACGACCTCACCGGACTGGCGCGCGGCGGGCAGCAGGTGCAGCAGTGCCGCGCCGCCTACATCAAGGCCATCGAGGTTCTCGTCGAGCTCGCCTCGCTTCAGACCTCGTTTCTCACTCTCGATGAGGCTATCAAGACCACGAATCGTAGGGTTAACGCTCTGGAGAATGTGGTGAAGCCGCGGTTGGAGAATACGATTAGTTACATCAAGGGGGAATTGGACGAGCTCGAGAGGGAGGATTTCTTCAGGCTGAAGAAGATTCAGGGGTATAAGAAGAGGGAGATTGAGAGGCAGATGCTATTGAAGAAGACTGAGACTAATATCCCTTTGCGCAAAGGGGTTTCGTACAATTCCGGTCAAAATTTGTTGTCTGTGGGTGAAAAAGATGAGGATATTATTTTCTGAATGTGATTCCGTGTGCTGGTGCTGCTCCTTCTGCTGGGTGAGACTTCTCTACTATTGTTTAGGTAACAGTTTTATGTATCATGAATAAAGGTCCTTAGTATATGTTTATTTATTTCTTTCTTTCTTCATTAAATTGAGACATCATCGTTTTAAAGTATGGTTCTTATCATCCGATCTTATGGAAACTTTTTGAAGTTGCTGTGATTAGCTGTAATTTCCTTTCGAAATATATTGCATCTCAATAGAGTTATCGGAATTGTGGAAAGACATATTTGAAGCTACCTTTTGATTGCACCAGAATTGTCATTATTTTAGCTTATCGTTGCATCTCACTTATATCTGTACATCAGTGATGACGCCAGATGTTTTCATTTTTGGATTGAATGAAGAATAGAGTTTAAAAATGTGGTCTTTTGAATATGAAACCCTTAGGTTTTGTTCTCAGGGATTGAGATAATTTGTTGATTACAGAAAGCTAATGTAATGATCTCTTTCTAAATTAGGAGATAGATTGGTGGAAATGAAACCTCTCCTTCAATCAACTTGTGTAGAGCTGAAACAAAACCCAAGTACATAGGCTAAACGTAGCTGAATGAAAATTGAAATAACTAACTTAACTAGTGATAGTCAATCTATGTATGCTATATACTCTGCCTCGAGTAGAGAGGTAGATATATATTGTGTCCAACTTGGACCGTGAAGGCCTGGAATATAAGCTGGAAGGGGTTTGATAAGAAGATCTGCCAATTCAAGTTGAGTTTTCATGTGAATTAATTTAAGAAAGCTCACGGTAACATGTTCCTAGATAAATGGGAATTCATGTCATCTCTACTTTAGATTTCTCATGATGTCCTGGATTTGATGCTAAGTGAATAGTTGATTGACTGTCACGAAACACCTAGGAAGACAGACTCCCATGGTATATCTGCTTTTTGTGGGCAATTGTCCCAATTAGCATCAGCAAATGCTGTGAGGTTGAATCCTATTGAATTGGCTATAGAAGTCCTTGGCTTGGATATGATGGACAGCTTTAATTTAGTGTATCTTGGAGCAGACTTAAAGCTCACTAAGTTTATTCACTGCATGTACGTCAGGTTTGAGGTCGTTAAGTTCATTAAACAACCAATCAATTGTCTGTATAATGATGAATCTTCCAATAGATCATCAGCAGTCCCATTTGATTGAAGGTTGTAATCTATAGTCAGAGAAATTGGTTTGGCCCCAAGGAAAGCCTGTATCTTCCAGTAGAGAAAGGGTGGGGGTCAGCTTTGGTGAATGCCTTTGCCAAACTAGTTTTAGGTCCCCAAGAGCCTTGAGCTTGAACAGATTTTGGAGTAAATGCTGAATCTCTGTCTATTTCTCTTTATATCGGCTGGCTAGGATTATGTTTGTCTTTAACAATTTGAGGTAAGCTAGGAAAACCACCGGTGATAGGTATCTATCATTCACTTTTAGATCGGTGAAACCATTGTTAAGCAAGTTAGTGGAGAGTGTATGAAATCAATGTCTCAAGATTGTCAAAGACCATAGATGGGCCTATGTAACCTGCGAATCAGGTTTCACCTTTAAGTGGACGCCCAAATGACAGATCCAGGTACAATTTTGTAATAAATCTCCATTCAAGAAAGTGTTAATGATATGCAATTGAAATATATGTGGACCATTTTGGACAGCTGCAACAGGAGAAAGTGTCTAGAAAATCTATGTTGAATACATGTTCTGGTTTCTGGAAACATGAAAGCTGAAGATTGATTCCTTGTTGGGTGATCTTATGGTTTTGCTGAATACTCTACTTGTGACCTCATCAATCTGAAGAAAATCATGATTAATAATATTCTAGCTTCTGATTTCTTTTGCATTAAGTCCATGTAAAAGAGAGAGTATTCCCAATGTGAGAAAATCATTCTTGCCATCATAAGTGAAGAGGTGGTATGGTTCCTAGTTTTGCTAGAGAACATATTGTAAGTCAGGAAAGGAATGATTGTTTCGAGAAGAGATGGAGAATTTATTTGAAAGCTTTGGTTCAACTAGTTTTATGGTCACGATTCAGATGTGAAAAATAAAAATATTAAAAATAATTTTAGCTTGGATGTAGATCATAGATGTATGTTTGATTATATCCTACAGTGAAAAGTAAAAGTATTAAAAATTAATTTAGCTTGGACTGTGTTTTGATTAGATCCCAAAGTGAAATCAAACATGCACGAATTTTGTTAGATAGATATTATGTCAGACATAGAAACGGGGAATTTTACAGTGTTTGTAGTAGAAAAATTAGGATTAGTAACTAAAACATTTTTGCATGTGTGTATGCTTGAAATGTAAAGTCTATAAAGTCCTTGATCGTCCTCAGCTGGGGGCTCCTGGATTATGAAAATGCCCCTGTAAAAAGTTGTATTAAGAAGACTATTTACTGATTAAATTGTGATTGAACCAGTTGGTCTTAATAAAATAATACTATAGTTTAATTATATATAAAATAACATTAGAAAAACATATCATAATATAATAAAATTGAAAAAATGTATTTTATAGTATCTCTTTAATGATATCTTTTGAAAATAACAAGTTTCTAGAAAATAAAATGATAAATATTTTTTTAAGAAAAAATATAAATAATATTTAAGTGATAATTAAAAAAATGGTTGAAGCACTTTAATGTGAATATGAATCAATTTGGACTTGTGGCATTGGGTAATCAAAGGTTTTAAGGATGCAGAAAAGGTGTGGACTTTCTGTGAAGCAAGTGAACAGTTTTAGAATCATAATGGAAAATAATATTAATGTTTCTGATAAATGGGAATGCATGTAAGAACTCCTAATTGTTATGAATAATGAAAATTATAAATTTACAGCATAGAACAGTGCATGAATAATGCAAACTAGAAGTTGGTAATTACACAATCATTTAAATAGTTGTAAAAAATGCATGAGGGATGAATTCTGATTGGGCCCTTCATAGCTTATGCCTTATTGTTATCCAGTATATGTTTTTAGCCCTAAAATAAGGATACATTGGAATCATAGTCTGTTTTCAATAAAGTCAAACAATAAGGTATAGATTATGGGTGTTTAAGATAAAAAAAAAATTAAAAATCAATCTAAAATATTGAAAATAGATCAAAATTATTTTTTAGATATATATTTTCTTAAAACATATGATTTTATTCAAATTTTAGGTTTTAATATAAAAAATAAATCAAATTATTTACAATATTTAAATAATAACTGATAAAAAATGCATGATTATGTCTTTTTGAAATTTATTTTATCATTTAATTATGTTTTATTTATATTTTTAAACAATAACAAATTGGTAAGATAATTTTTAAGAATAAAATTATATAATTTATTAATAAAAAGTAAGAATAATTAAAATTATAAATTAAATAATAATTATAAAATATTTTATATTTAATAATTTTTCATTATTAAATATATATTAATTTTTTTATGAAAATTTATTTTATAAATTTTTTGAAAAATATTTAATAATTTTATGATAATTAAAATTATAAAATTAATCCAAAAAAATTATAAAATATTAATTTAATTCAAATTTCATATTAAATTTAAAATTAATTAAATTATATGTTATTTTTATATTTAATTAAGGTGAATATTTGATAAAAATTTAAATCAATCCAAATTTAATATAGATAAAAGAAGACAAAGATTATCGTACCAAAAGAATCATTTAAAAACAATCTTAGGGATTTTATCATATTCTTATTTTTTTATTTAAAATATAAAGATGCATTATTAGATATACTGATATTGTTTCTATTAAAATATACATGAGATCCATATTAAAGAAAAAGAATGAAAAAAATATTGATAAGGAATTTGAGTGATTTCATTTCAAAGAGTATATAATAATTATATGTCTCATTGTCTATGACTTTTTTTTTTTAAAGTCAAAAAGTCCAAACTTACCACAACTTTATCTACAGGCCACTCACGTCACACATATATAAAAAAAAAAATTTAGGTAGATTTTTATTTTAGTCTTTTATAAAAAATTTAGATCACCATAGTTCTTATAATTTTTTATTTAATTTTAATATTTATCATTAACTTATATTATTAAATAATGATATGCTATTTTATATTAATATTTACATAATTTTTTACATGATAATCAGTTTTTTTTTTTAAATTATAAAATAGTCCCTTATTTTATCCTAATTTATGTTTTTAATTTCTAAAAAAATCAAATCCTTTTCATGTTTTTAATCCTGTTAACTTATATCTTCAATCTTAAAGTTAAATAAATATTATTTTGACATGATTTCGAATATTCTAAATAATCTCTACCCAATGATTGTGATTGAGTGTTAGTGTTGTGCATGCGTATCACGTTGACATGGTTGTCGTTTTGTAATTTCTTAATGCAACGCAATGCAAGTGGGAAAATCCCTAAAAATCATCCATTTATTTTACACATTCTTTCCATTTCAAAATAGAAAAATTAAGAGATCATTTACTTTCACAATTCGCTTCTCTTCTCACTTTTCATTCTTTCTAATTTGTTTTTAGATTTATATAAAAGTTAAAATAAAAAATATTTTATTACTTTGTTTATTTTAAATAAAAATAAAATATTTTTCAAACTATGGAATTTCAAATAGTCAATCACAATCACTTAATTATTTTTTTATATTTTTACTTAAATTTTCAACTTCTCACTTTAATTTTCATGCCCATAAAAAATAGATAAACAGATAAAAATAAACATTTTATTCAATAATTAAGAATTAAACAAAGATAAAAAGGTTACTTGAGTATTTTAACAAATGATTTGATCTACACAATAAGAATATTTTAAGAAAGAATAATATTTTAGATTTAATTTAGTGAATAAGAAAATTTTAACAAATAATTTTATCAACGGAATATAATTTGATGTGTATAAGAGGTAATTGAATTCATTAATTAATGACATAAGTCTCATTCTTCAACCTACTTCTAACCTAATTTATGCTTAAATAACTATAAAACTCATTTTGACTAAATATTAAGACTTCTTCTCCACAACCTGTTTCTCTCTTAGATTATGATTCATGAAAGTGAAATTTTTTATAAATATTTTTCTTGATACATATTAACATTATAAGCATGTATCGATAATAAAAAAAATTAATATCTTATTTTAAACAACTTTAGGTATATTGGTTTTTTAAAAATGTATATTAAACAATTATGCTTGGTGATTTCTCTTTAATTTCATTACTTTTTCCCACTCTACTTTACTAAAAATACCTATCAGATTTTGTGTCATTTTATGTATAAAAGCTTTTGGAATATGACATTTTTTCTTCAACACAAACTAAAATTTTCACTATTTTTTCTAACAATTAATCTCAATTAAAAAAAACTGGGTAATCTCATTCATCCTTTTCTTTAAATCCAGACTCAAAAGCATATTTTAATTTCAACTATATTGAATCAATCATATTTTAATATATGTTTACATAGTACTTTTTCAAGAGTTGATTTAAAAAAAAAAAAAGTTGTGTTCCTGTTCATTTATTTGTTTTTAAAGTTAAATAATATTAATTTTGATTTCAATAATACCTATTTTTTTTATTTTTATGAAGTTATACATTTATGATGTATAAATAAAAAACAACTTACATATATTTATCATAAAGTAAAAAAAAAAAAAAAACTTGATAACTATTTTATCAATATTGAAAAAAATTTATTATATTTTTTATTATTTTTTATATATAAAAAACTCCAATAATATTTAAATTAATAGCTTAGTTATTATTCTTTTTCCCAAGTTTCTATTAATAAGTAACATCGTCACTATATTTTTTTAATAATGAAAAAAAAAATATTTATCATGTTTTAGGTTTAGTTATAATTTTAGGCTTTCAAATATCATAATCATATGATTTTATTCTCTTAAAATCTATTGGTTTCAATTACGTGTGTTCAGAACCGAACCGATTAAAAAAAAATCGCAAATCAATTAAAACTATAAGTTTTTATATCACTTTAGATTTTTTTTCAGAACTGCACGGTTCGATTTGATTTGCAATTTGATATTTCAAAACCAAACTGAACCAAACCGCAATTATTAAATAATATTATATTTATTTTTAATTTTATTTTTGCAAAGAAAACTTATTATTATCTATTACAACTTTTATTCTGTTAGACACATCTTACGGTTTCTTACTTGAAACTCTCTTAGTTTGATTTCATTATCTCATCATTCACTCTTATTCAAATTCATCTTCACTACACTATTTCCTACTAAAATAATTTATAAACTAATAGTGTAATCATATACAATTTAGTCAATATTATAATTTTATTAGTTTATTATTTAAAAAATAAAAATAGTCAATTATTAATAAAAAATAAAATTAAAAATAAATAAAAAATCGTAAAAATCAATCCAAACCTGTTAAAATTGGTTTGGATTGGTTCGAATTTTTTTTTATTATTTCAAATCGAATCAAAACAAACCGTAAATAATTTTTATATTTGGTTTAGATATATTTTAAGAAAAAAACCGAATCAAATCGTATTGCGAACACCCGTAGCATTAATTGTGTTCAATAGAATCATAGATGTGTTTTATTTTAAGTCTTTATATTTTAACTGTTTTAATTAATTTCTTTGTATTATTACAATGGTACAATTTTAGTTTCTAGATATAGATAATAATATCAATAAAATAATATAAAATTGATAAAAAATTAAAAATTAATTAAAATTAAATTTATTTTAAAAAATTTATATATTTTTTCTTAAATAACATTATTTAATTCAAATTTTTAGATTTTAAATAAAAAATAAAAATCAAACTCCTTATTCTATTTAAATATAAAATTATATATTTAAAATTAAACAATAAATAATAAATATATATTTCATGAAAATTATTTTTATTTGATTATAATATATTTATATTTATAAAATGTAACAAATTTATATAATAATTTTTAAATATAAAATTATATAATTTATTTATAAATATAATAATAAAATAAAATTATAAATAAAATAATAATTATAAAAATAAAAATTATAAAATATTTTTATATTTAATAAATTTTTATTATATAATATATAATAAAATTTTTCATAAAAAATTTATAAATTTTTTTAAAAATTTAAAAAATTTATAATAATAAAAATTACGAAATAAATTGAATCTAATCAATAAAATAAAATATTGATATACATTAATTTAAATTTTATATTAAATTATATTTAATTCAAATAAATATTTGAAAATATTAATATTATTAAAATATAAATATATTTTAATATAAAAATTTATTAAAATTTATTACAGAAATTAAATTAAAATTAAAAAAATATTAGGAAAAAAAGTGAATAATACAAAATCTGTATCTTATTTATAAAATGTTCAAAACTTATTAAATCTTCTCTTACACAATTAATAGAATTATTTTTAATTATAAATTAAGTAATTAAATCATTATTATTAATATTTTTAATAATATAAATAGTTAATAAAGTGTGAGAGATGTCGGGATCTTTTACGAGTTATAATGATAGGATTTTTTTTTTACCTAACTGAAATTAGAGAAAGCATTGAAATCCAATTAAGATCATTTTAAGATATCCAGTTTCAGGAAAAAAAATTATATGTTATAATATCTAAAAGAAACTTAATTGACATAATTAAAATTTTAAAATTTAAATAATAGAATTACACTACTTTAAAAGACAACAACTATTTTTTTATATCTACATTTTTTTCTATCATTATTTATTATATCTTATAATAATTTTTTTTCTCTCTTAATTATACAAACGAATGAATTGGTGTATAAATATCAGTTATCACATTAAGAAATAGTGAAATAATGATAAGGTGCATATGTCAAAGAAAATCAATGTTTGGTGGTTTTCTATATCATATAATATCATTATTTATTGGATTGAAAGTGATAAGATATCATCATATCATCATCCACTCTTAAATATTATCCTCCACATGATATTCTATTACAACATCTTTAAAGTTTTTAATTTATTATTAAGTATTATAAAAATAATAATGCTGATACCATTAAACTCTTAAAGTTAATAATTAACTTTATATAATATCTTGTGTCTTAAAAATAAAAAATATTTTAATTGAATTAACTTATTTAATTATACAAACTAAAAATGTAAGTAAAAAATTATAATTGTTTTATTGAATTTTATTTAAAAATTTATAAAAATATAAGATTAATTACTTATAAAATTCATTATATCTTATAAAATCATTGTCAATAAAAAAAAAAATCAACCTTACAAAATGATATACAAGAAGAAGTTTTTTTAAAAAATAAATATATATCTAACTTAATTTTAAATAATTCAACTTTATGATATGGATCATTAATTAATTAATATATATGTGTTTTAATAATAATGAAGTTTTATATAATTTATATTTTTATAAGTTTTTATCAAAATTTTAATTTTTAACTTTAAAAAAATTATAATTAAATATTTTTTATTCTTAAAACTCATAAATCTTAAATTTAAAATTCTGACCATATAAACCTTTCCATGCTTTATATAGATAGATATTGCATTAAAGTCTTACTCATCATCTTTCCTTATTAGCTGTAATCGACTCAAATACACGTCAGCAAGGGTGGGTCTCATGCTTTTCAATTCCATCATTTCATTTGTATTTGTTTAGCAACCCATTAAACATTTGATGTGTCTAATTAATTAATTGCTATAAGATTAGCATTGTCTTAGTTCCATGTATGCCATATTTAAAATAATAATAATAGTATTATTATTACACAAATTGATTTATGTAACTGCTCACAACTCTTTTGTTTAATACATAAAATTAGATTTTAAGATATATAATGGATTAATAGTACAAGTATGAAATATTATGTTAATAATATAGATTTTTTGAAATAATATTTAATATATATTATAAAGGTAATAGTACTAGTGAAAGGTACTTAACGTTTTTAATGATTGATAAATGAACATATTCAAAGAAAAAGTCAATTATATGTTGTATAGAAAAAATCAATAATGAAAATTACATCATTAACCCTATCAACACTACCTCGAGAAAGGAGAACCCCAAACTTTATACCACTTTGTTTGCAGGGAAGAAATGAATTGAATAAAGGAGAGAAAATAAATGCAAATGCATAGAGTTTAGGTGAATAAGAATGAAAAAAAAAAATCTGAATTAAAAGAGTAGGTTTAAGTGGATAGAAGTTGAAAAGAAATATGTGAGATAAGAAAAATATGTATTAAATTTTTGATGTGATTTTGAAAAAAAAAATTCTATACAATTAAATTTATATAAATAGAGTGATAAAAAAGTTTATTATTTTAGTTTCAACATGTCTTATATGTTAAAAATATATTAATGTATATATTTTTTATAGAAGTTCTTTTTTATCTCTTGATAAGTGAATTTTGAAGATAATTTTTTTTAAGAAAATAAAAATTAAGTTTATTAATTTAAGATATGAGTGATTTAATAAATATAAATATTTTAAAATATTAAATTAAAAATATTATAAATAAAAATTTTAATTATTCAAATTTTATCTTTTAAAAATTATTATTTGTCTAGAATTAATTTTTTTTACTGTTTTTTTTATAAGATTTGTCTTTATTTATATTTATTTATAAATTCTATTATTATTAATTATAATTTTGTTTAGAGTAAATTTATTTTTTCTTATTCATTTTTAATAGTTGATAATAAAAATTTGCATGAGATATTGAAAATGTTTGTGTATATAATGTTCAAGAAAAAAAGATAATTTTTTTTAGTTTAAAATTATAGTAATATGTTTATTTTATAGAATGAAGTTTGGTTGGAGTTAGGTTTAGATTTATTATATATTTAGGATATATATTTTTAAGAGAAAATTATTTTATAGAAAGTTAATTCTTTATGTAAGGAAAGTTAGTTTAATTTGATCCTCATTGTAATATCTTAGATAGATAATCTAGATCGTGAAAGTGATGTGGTTACATTGTGTAAATATTTTTTATGGAATTATTTATCGCTTGAATACTTGAATCAAATGTCTATGAATGTTGGATGTTTATCTACTACGGTTAAATATTGAGAAAATGTTGAAACTATAAACTGTGTTGTGTTGGTTTTGTTTGAAGTTAAACATTATTATGACTCTTAAATAAAGTTAATTCTATATTGAATAATGAAATTGAGATGATGAATATGGTTTTGATTTGAGTTGAAAATCAAGAATTTTGTTTTAGAACTTGAATAGATAGTTAAAAGTTTTAAATGTGATTTTTATTGAGAAATAAAAAAAGTTTTAGAGATAATATATATATATATATATATATATATATATATATATTAAGAATGTTTAAACAAAGATAATTATAATATGAGAATGTAGTTTCCATTTGAATAAAATTACATATTAAAAATGTGATTTGATTGTGTGTGGGTGAACATATTAAATTAAAAAATTTAATTATTGACTCTACTAATATTAAATTTATATATAAAAATATTAGATTTATCAAGTTATTAGTTATATTTATTTTATAATAAATTTTATTTAATAAAAAATTATAAAAATTAAATCTTTAATATTTTTTTATCAATTGACTTTCAGTTATAATTATTTTTAATATATTTCGATTGTTAAGTTAAATTAATTTAAATAAAAAGAATTCATATGTTAATTTTAATTCGATCGTTGAAATAATTATTTAATATTAATAAAAAAAATATAAAAATAAGAAAAATAATTAATATAAATTAATTTATTTAATTTTAATTTTAATAAATAAATTTTAATTATTAAAAAATAATTGTCTGATTCCGTCCGAATAACAACTTAAATAGAACCTACTAACACAAAATGACAAACTATCAAATCGACCGTTTTGGCTCATGTAATTATCACTTCCTTAACTTTTCACTCAAATTAAATATTTTATATCCTAAATCAATAACAACAAATCAATTATAAGCCATGGATCAGAATATTTTTTTTACTATAAACTATTTTTTTACTTTTTCCTTTAGAATAAAATCAATTCTTTAAATCTATATTCTTAACATTTTTATTTTTTAATCAATCATTGTAATTTAAGTTTCAATATTAGAAAATCAATCATCAATAGCTAACGAAATTTGTATCATAAAGTAAATTATTTATTATAAATGTTGGAAATGGACATGTTACTCACTTTGAGCTGTTTCTATGCACCTTAAAATGGCTAAAAATTCAGCATTTACTTATGGTTTTATACATTACTAAAGAGGTATAACTCCACAAAAATATCCAAAATTTTTAAAGATATAATAGAATTTTTAATGCAAAACTCTTTTTCTTAAATTTAAATTACGATATAAATCTTATAAAAAAATTCTATTAGAATAAGTTGAAGTGACATAACTTATAAAAGTTCGTATAATATCTATTAAAGCATTTTTATAAGATCATAGTTATTAAAATCGGATGAAATTAACCGTTTCAATTAGAAATTAGTTTAGTGGTTGATCAAACTCATTTTTAGTTAAAATCCGGTGAACCACCCAAAATTAGAAAAATCGAAAAAAATCGACTAAGGAATCACCTGGTTGTCGAAGAACATGTTTTTTACAAACTATCAACAGAACGTGGTTTTGGGATGTTAATATTTTTAATCCAAGCCCGAAACAGAAAACGTGTTTTCATCATTTTCCCCATTTTCTTTTGTTTCTTATTCTTTCCAATGTCCACTCCAACTATAGTTAATAAAATCAATTTGATCTGAATTAAATCTTTTAACTTTAAATCGAATTTTTGAGCGATTTAATAACAAATTGGAAAAGGTGGTTGAATCGAAAATGTAACGATATAAAAAAGAATACGAAAAGAGAAAGATATTATTTTTTATGTTTTGTTGCAGAGAGCAGAAGATAGAAGGGAAGAAACGGTATAAGAAAACCTAACGGCGGAATTGGAAAAGAAGAAAGTAATTGGCTTAGATCCCCACGTCACGTCCACCTCTACTGTTAATGTTCATCTCATCTTCATCCAATTTCTCCATATTTAGCTTCTCCTGATATTTCCTCTTCTCGCCAATTCCTAACCCAATATTCAATCCATTCCTCAACTCTCATCACCAACCACATCTCTCTCTTTCTCTCAACTTCCCTTCTTCACTTTCATGAACACCCCTTTCTTCTCCACACCTTTCTAGACATCTAATCCAACCCATTCTCTCCCAATTATTCCCATTCCTCTATCTTCTCTTTCATCTTTTAAACATCACACCGCCTTCTTCATCTTACCCTTATCCTCCAAATTTCATCCTGCTTCTACACACACTATACATATATATAAACCAAGCCATATCCACTCATTCTCATCACACACCCATTTCTTTTTATTGTTATTCTTATTCATCATACATGCACCATGAAGATTTTCAACCCTTCTGAATGTTTTCTTCGGAACGTGGTATGTCCATCGGACACCATATTCCTCAAAAGCATCAATCTTTCCCATCTGGGTGCCTCCCATCTCTACCAATTCGGAATGTCCATCCTCTCCTGGCCCAATTAGTTACACTCTGATCTACACACTTTCCCACTTCTTCCCCTCATTCCTCCCATGGATCCGCAAAACGAACAACCCCAAGGTAACCTCAGAAACATAATCTTCAACAAATACGAGATGGGGCGGGTGCTCGGGCAGGGAAACTTCGCCAAGGTCTACCACGGCAGAAACCTCATCACCAACGAGAACGTCGCGATCAAGGTCATCAAGAAAGAGAAGCTGAAAAAAGAGCGACTCGTGAAGCAGATCAAGCGCGAGGTTTCGGTCATGAAACTGGTGCGGCATCCCCACATCGTTGAACTCAAGGAAGTCATGGCCACCAAGGGAAAAATCTTCCTCGTCATGGAATACGTCAAGGGCGGTGAACTCTTCACCAAAGTCAACAAAGGAAAACTCTCCGAAGACCTCGCCAGAAAGTACTTCCAACAACTCATCAGCGCCGTCGACTACTGCCACAGCCGCGGCGTCACCCACCGCGACCTCAAGCCGGAGAATCTCCTTCTGGACCAGAACGAAGACCTCAAAGTCTCCGACTTTGGACTCTCCGCGCTCCCGGAGCAGCGCCGCGCCGACGGCATGCTCGTAACGCCGTGTGGGACCCCTGCTTATGTGGCACCCGAGGTTCTGAAGAAAAAAGGTTACGACGGTTCAAAGGCTGATATATGGTCCTGTGGGGTAATTCTCTACGCTTTGCTCTGTGGCTATCTACCCTTCCAAGGTGAGAACGTTATGAGAATTTATCGAAAGGCTTTTAGAGCTGAATATGAATTACCAGAATGGATTTCGCCGCAGGCGAAAAATCTCATTTCGAATCTCCTTGTTGCTGATCCTGCAAAGAGATATTCTATTCCCGATATAATGAAGGACCCTTGGTTTCAATTTGGGTTCATGAGACCCATTGCGTTTTCAATCAAGGAGTCCGAGGTAGAAGAAGACAACATTGATTTCGACCATGTGGAGAATAACGAAGACGAGGTTAATATGAGGAAACCCACGAGGCCCTTTTACAACGCGTTTGAGATAATCTCGTCCTTGTCGCACGGGTTTGATCTTAGGAGTTTGTTTGAGACGAGGAAGCGCTCGCCGTCGATGTTTATTTGTAAATTTTCGGCTTCGGCGGTGATGGCGAAGGTGGAGGCTGCGGCGAAGAAGCTGAATTTTAGGGTGACGGGGAAGAAGGAGTTTGTGGTGAGGATGCAGGGGGAGGAGGAGGGGAGAAAGGGGAAGTTGGCGATGACGGTGGAGGTTTTTGAAGTGGCGCCGGAGGTGGCGGTGGTGGAGTTTTCCAAGTCTGCCGGAGACACGTTAGAATACGTTAAATTCTGTGAGGAACAAGTCAGACCATCACTGAAAGACATTGTTTGGAGCTGGCAGGGTGATACTAATCATTAATTCCTCCAACAATTACAAAATTTACACACAGTTTGCTTTGAATTGCTGGGTTTGGTTTCGTATTATGTACATTACATTAGAGTTTGTGATGGTACATGAAGTAATGAAGTAAAAGTAGTAGCAAAATTTCAAAATTCATCCCGCAAATTGTGGAAAAATAAAAAGCAGCTTATTGACTTTCAAAAGTGATATAGTGGTTGAACGGATCCAAACAATTCTTTCATGATTTAATTTAATAATTTAAAAAAGTGATAATTTATTATTATAAAAAAGTGATAATTTATTATTATAAAAAAGTGATGATTTATGATTATATTTTGAAAGAGTATCTCAAACATGGATAGTTGAGAAGGCATCCAAGTGAAGAGATTGGATTCACCAAAAGCAGTGCAGTTATTTTTAATTTGGTTAAATAATTCTTTTTCCTTTCGTTACTTTTCCAAATAAATAAATAAAATAAAATAGATATTTTATATTTGTAATATGTAATAAAAACAAATTAAGTTGTGTAATAAGTGCATTGAAACGTGTGTTATAGGCAGTACTAAATTAAATTGCTGATTGGACAGCCTTCATACATGAAAAACCGTGCCACGTCGCTGGCCACCAAACGGACAAACACACGGTCGTAGCTTCGGCGCTAGTGTGGAGCCCCTTTGGGAAATAAATAGGACACAATGAAACCACAAGGTACATTGTGGAACATATAACACATCACGTTCTTTTCTTCACACATCATCTACCCTAGATATTTTTATTCTACTTACCAATTTAAAACATTTTTTCTAAATTTAATATCATGTGCTCAATTATTTAACTAATTTTAATTTTATTTTATTTTAAATATAAAAAACAATTTTTATACATACATATATTCCGAATTTATATTTGAATTAATGATTACATTATTTGATTTAGTATATTTTTTAATTGAAAATTTAATAGATGTATAATCAAAAGTAATATATATTTTATTTTATTAAAATTGATTTTATGAAAATAAATAAATTTAAAATAATCTAATCCTAACATAATTTTTAAGTTATTATTGAATTATTTATAAATTTTTTGAATTATTATTTAATTATCTATAAATTCTAAATTATTATGATACTATTTATAAATTTCTCGAATAAATATTATTAGATTATTGATAAATTTTTTTATTAAAGTAATGTAGTCAATTTTATAAATATTATGTTTATATTTAATTTGATTTGGTATATTTGTTTAGTTGAAAATTTTACATTATATAAGATTAATTTCATGATTTACAATTCATTTGATTAAAAATTATTTTATAAAAATGAGTTAAATTTAAAATTTAATTTATTTTAATAAAATTTTTAAATTATTATTATTGAATTATTCATAAATTTTTCGAATTAATATCGAATTATTTATAAATTTTTCGAATTATTATCGAATTACTTATAAATTTATTATTGAACTATTATCGGATCATTTATAAATTTCTCAAATTATTATTAGATTACTCATAAATTTTTAATCTTATAATTAAATTTAAAAATTTTAAATATATTAAAAATTTTATATCATTTAGATATATAATTAAATATATATATATATATAAATAAATAAATAAAGTGATGTAGTCAATTTTATAAATACCATTATGGGATGGCTAAATTTATGACCTTTGGCCCGTAACTCATCTGTGTCAAAGGGTAAATTATGACCAGAAGATCGAAAAAGTGTAAATAAGGCATGGATTGGATCTTCCAGGGGTTCATCGTTGTCTTTTGTTATTATTATGCTAGTATGGTTTTTCCCTTTTGCAGTTGTGATCCCCTGGTGTACAAAGTTTTAACCAAAAAGAAACAAAAACTATAGAAGGGGTAAACATGTCCGTAGAATCTATATTATCCATCTTGTGTGGTGCGAATAGAAGAGGTGGAAAAGGATATTGAATTTTGTTGGTGTTTATTTTGATTAATAAAATAAAATGTGTGTTGCAGAGTGACATTAGAAGCTGTCCCTATTGAGAGGAAAGGGTGGAGAATGAAGGGTGAGCACAGAAAAGCAGTACGAATGGTGTTGTATGGGCCTCCACAGCATAGAAGGTAGCATCAGCTGACTCGGATCATACTCAGTTTTTGTGAAAATGAGGCTCCAAATGCCCCATAAAACTGCATATTTTCTTTTTATGTCAGTGGGGAAGAGATAGTGCAACTCAACAGCTCATTCATATCATTATAAAGCTCAACTTGCCAAGTTGCTTAAATACAGACATAATAACATATTATGATTTGCATCTTTCCACGACACACCCTCTCACCTACATACCTAACTTATCCCTTACCTCAACTACATTATCAACAATCAATATATAAACTCAATTCAAGGTTAGGTGACTGTCATACCCTTAACTTCACAAAACTATCTAAATTTCAACATAATCCTGTTACTTACCCATAAATAGATTATGTGCATGAACTTCCACCCATATAAATTATTTCTTTTAGAAATAAGTATTAGAAAATTATTCTTTATTTCTGTCACTATTTGTTTCTACTAGTAGATAGATCTTTTATATATATTCTATTTGTTTTTTCTGTCTGTAATATCTTCAATCTACTCACAGACTAATTCCGACATTGTGACTGTTGTTGGGGTATATTTTGAATTAGATTATTGCTGTGGATGGAAGGAGTATAATGAAATAGTTTGTGTTGTTTAAAAAATATAAGAAGATAAAAGAGAGAAGTCTTATCATCCTCAGATTTGTGTGAAAGGCAAGCACACATATTATAGTACTATAACATAATGATTGAACTTTTTGGGCAAGGAAAATCCAAAGAAAAGAACAAGAATTTGGAAATATTATGAGTATGACAGTCCCACACGCTAATAAGTTATAATCATTATTTAGTGAAAAAAGGATTTGTTTGGGAATTTTGAGAGGATTATGATGATATCATAGAGTCTGATTCTGAATTTTTGATCTAGCAGGGTGTTCCATATTGATCTCTTCTATGTGTTTAGTCTTCTTTGTTCCAGAAATTCACTTATGTCTAACTCCAGAAATGTTAGGTTGTTTCATATTTGTCATGAAACAAATGAAACAAATCAATTATACGATAGTGTTGGAGATAGCAAAATATGGAAGAATTAGAATTTTATTAGAAAAATATATAAATAAATAAATAATAAAAAATATATTATTTTATAGCAAAGAATGATATATTTTAACTATAAATTGATTGAAATGAATTCTAATAAAGGAAGAATAGGTTGAAGAAGATATTTATTATAATAAATGTAAAATAGTTATAATGATAAACATGGTAGTCATAACTGTAATCTAACATGTATTTTTCTAAAAATTATGATGTATAAAACTGAATATAATTATTTTATTTGTATAAAAATAATCATTTTTAAGAGTATATATAAGATAGAAAAAGAAAAAAAAATGATTAAATTGTATTTCTAAACAGATATTATGAAAATATCAAAATGAAAACGATAAATTAAGTGAAATTACTTATATTACTTATGTTTATAGTTATTGTTTGTATTGATTCTGTTTATCAATTTTTCTTTTATTTTTTATAATTTATTCAACACTTTCTCATAGTTATTTTTATTTATTTATTTTATGATTTTAATTTTATTTTCTTTGAATTAATATTTATTTACTATTGATATTTTTTTTTCTTTGACAATTAATTTATTATGAAGTTCTATTTTATTTTTCTCAAAGATATATAATTTTGTAATTTATATTTATTTCAAAATTCAATTAGATTGCTTGATAGCTTGATGGTGGATTATGAGATTATCCATGGAAACTAAAGTTAATCCTCATCATTATATATTGCTTGCCCTTGAATGCTTTCAAAGTTCAAGAAGAAAGCGATCACATAAAAGAGAGAAAATATATATATATATATATATATATATATAAATTTATGTTTATTAAAAGAATGAATTAAAATTAAATTTATAAGAACTAAATTACTATACAAAAATTTATAAAATTTATTTTAACAAGAAATTAAAAATACACTTATCCAGATAAGATTGAAGATAGAATAGTTAACTAGTAGATATGGATCTTGATTGTAAAACGTAGTTCCACGTCAGAAAATAAAAAAGTCCATAACTTAATGTAGATTCCAGGAACGAATATTAATAATGGCAAAAGGTACTTTATAGTTAGTATCACATATACCTTCATGAAATTTTAATTAAGGGAATTAAATAATATGCATTCTATAATTTTATGAAAAGTTTTATTCCCCTTCTAAAGCTATAATTGTCTTATCAAATTAATTTTATTCTAAAACTATAATTATTTTAGAAATTTAAAATATCATTTGTATTATTTAGATATTTTATATTATAGAATTTATTTAATTATTGCATTATTTATAATATTTTTTTAGAATGTATGATATATTTGTTTATTTTTAGATATTTTCTTGTTTCAATGTGTTTTAACTATTTTTATCTTCTTTTAAATATGTTAAGTCTATTCAAAATATTTTTATTTTACTTTATTTTAAATTTGAATATAAATATTCTAAGATTTAGTATAACATTAATAGTTTATTTATAAATAATAAACTACAAGATTTTAAATTATTAAAAATTAAAAATATTCTTAAAACGTATTTTAAAAATAACAAAAAAATTATAAAAAATATAAAAAATATAAAAAACACAAGTTTAATTTTGTTATTTACATTTGTCATTCACTTTAATTAATAATGTTACCACACACTTATCATTTAATAAGCTAATTTAATAAATATCAGCTAACTATTTATTTTCTTAATTATTTTTTCAACTTTGAACTGAACTAATAACTATTTTGAATGTAGATAAAACTATCGAATTTAAAAGTAATGGAAGAATTTAGCACATATAATGAAAGAAGTAATGATTTGATTCACGTAAACATGCATTGATTCAAACCCTAGATATCTAACACGTACTTTCGTTGCTGCGTCATGGCTTCTATTATTATTATTACTACTATTATTTGATAGAAGCCGTGCTGGAAACAAGGAAAAATAATAAAATGAGTGTGATGTAATGTAGAAAAGGCTAGAATGATGGTGTATAAAAATGATTAATAATTGATATGTATATTATGTTTGGTTCTTCTCTTAGATTGTTAACTGGGTATTGCTGTTTGGTTGAAGATTTTGACTAACAGTGGTTGATGGTGGAATGAAACAACCAGAAACTGCCACATAATTAGGAGGATGGTTCGAGATCTTCTGAATCTGATTTCTTATGTCATTCCCAACTTCAAAGACTTCTCCAGATAACTTACCATTCAACTCAATTCGATAACTCAATTTTTTGTCATTTTCTTAAATTATCTCTACTTTTCTCTTCACTCTGCTTTTTCAGAAATTGTTTCTCTTTACAAAATCATAATAAATTTATAATTTTTATATTTATTATTTAGAAAATGTATATCAAATCACTAATATATTCTTCAGAAATATTAATATTTTAACATCATAAAAATTATATATATATTATTAGAATAACTCTAATATTATTTATATATTATTTAACTCTTTTACATAATATAAAATTTCAATTCATATTTAAGTTCTAACTAAAATTATATATATATATATATATATATATATTCACTCACTTACAAATTATTTTATCAAAAAATTAAATAAAATTATATTGAATGATATTTATGAAAATTTTATTAAATTAAAGTAAGTATTATAAAAAATAAATATGAGAAGATGTTCAAAATCTAACTTGATCTAATAAGAATAATTGAAAATTAATTAAAAAATAAAAAATTAATTAAAATTGAATTTATAGTATATTTTTTAATTTATGATTTGATTTAAATCTTATATTTTAAATATATATATATATATATATTTAAATATAAAATTATATATTTAAAATAAAATAATAACTAATAATATATATGTATAAGTTATTTTTTATTTGATTATATTATATTTATAGGTATAAAATATGATAATAAATTTATATTATAATTTTAAATATAAATTTATATAATTTATTTATAAACATAAAAATAATTATGAAAAATTAATTTATCACTTGGACTTGGGCTTGCTAAATTTTCACTGCTAGCACTTTTTGGCCCACCATCGTTGTTTTTATTTTTTTGTTGAAAAGGGTCACAGAACCCAAAGATTATATAAAAATAGATATAGGCTCGTTTATAATATTTGAATATGACTTATTAAGGTTTGAGTTAACTTTTTTATTATATAAATTTGATTTTAAGATTTACTAAGTATTTTTTTTTTAATTTCCGATCTATTTCAAAAACTCATTTTATAGAAAAAAAATTCGAGTAAAAAAAAACTAAGTAAATTATACTAACTACTGAATTTAAGCTTTTAAATAGTTAAATAAATCATATACTTTTAAATAGATAATACAGCAGATAACTATAATTATACTCATAAAAGAGATAATATAATTTTCATTTTTTTATATATCAACATTTTTTTTCTTTTCTTCAAAGCACGCGAAACATGGTACTTTACCTAAGCCAATTTGAAATAAAGTAATTATATTATTTTATTGGCTTAGTCCACTAATAAATTATTTAAATAAGCATTCCTTCTCCATGAAATAGTATAAAGTTTTATTATATGTTTCTTTTTAAAGTTACAAACTTAATAGATTTTTATAAATATTCGAAGATAACAATATAGTAATCATTTTTAAAGTTTTAAGGAAGTAAATAAAGAACACAGGCTTTCTAAAATTTAAAATTAATTAATACTTTGTTGTTTTATTTTTAATATGTAACATTATCTATTCCTCAAATGTTTAACAAATAAATATGGAAATTTATTTTAGTTTATATATATATATATATATATATAATTAATTAATTCATTTTATATGTAAGTAAAATAATTTTATTTTTTGTTTTTATGATTTATTTTTTGATAATTCAATAATTAAAATAAATTAAGAAGTTAAATCACATTATTATAAAGAAAAGAGTAAAGATAAAAAAATAAATCTTTAGTAAATTTTGTTTATATATATATATATATATATATTTATTCTAAAAATATATATAAATACACTTATTCTTTATATAAACATTATTTTTTTATATTTTAATGTTTAATATGATTTAAAATATTAAATTATTATATTATAAAAAAATAATAAAAAAAAATAAAAACTAAATTCTAATTCTTATTTTTAAAATAATTAGATCCTCTTTATATATATATATATATAAAGTAAGTTCATAATTTAGTAAAATTTAGAAAATACTTCTTAAAAAAACAAAGTTTAAAAATCAAACTCAATCATATAAATTTTTTGATAAAATTGATAAGTTCATTGTAATTTTTTTTTTTCACAATAAAAGAAAGATAAGTATGTAGTTTTTATCATATCAAATAATTAGATGATAAAAAATATTATATCTTATATTATGTTTATTTTATATTTCAGTAAGATATATAATTTGTTACCAATATTTGAAGACTGGACAACTCTCCACAAGAATTGAAGGGTTTTAATAATGATCAAGAAAATCAAGAAGGAGGATAAGAAAATCAAGAATGAGGATAAGAAAATCAAGAATCAAGATTAAGGACATCAAGAAAATTCAAGATTGAAAGTAAAAGATATAAAGACTTAGTTTAGAGTTAGGAGTGAATGTTATCAAAAGGTAATCATCACTCAGCTCAGAGTATTTTTCTCAAGAAAATCATTTTTGAAAAACTATAAAAATCACTGGGATAATCGATTATACATAGAACATAATCGATTATGTTTCTGGAAAATATTTTAAAGTAATTTTGATTCGGCAATAATCGATTAAGTAATCGATTATGCTCTTTTGGAAAAATAATGCTTGCGCTAATAATCGATTAGATAATCGATTATGCCCTTTTGGAAAATCAAGCATGCGGCAATAATCGATTATATAATCGATTATGTGTTTTTGAAAATAACAAGCTTGCGGCAATAATCGATTATGTAATCGATTATCTATTTTTAATATGAAGATATTTCTCTCAGTGATAATCGATTATGTTAATAATATAATCGATTATGTTAGAATATTTTTGAAAAATAAACTTTGCTAAAAATCCTCCTAAAATAAAGGAGAATCTTTGACTGAGATTTTTGAACGTTGTGAGGCTTTGAACAGATAAAAGATTTGATTTCAAATTTAAAATAAAATAAAGAATATTTTATTTGAAATATTTTGAATATTTAATAAGGGTATCGGGTTTTTCAGAATACACAATTCATACGCTTTCTTTGACATATTCTCTTCTGAAAAGCTTTATATTTTTTCTTTGAGTATCCTGAGCCACAATATTTTAAATGTTTTGAAAGAAAAAATATTTTACTGTGCATTCATCTTTCTAAGGAAAAATCTTGAGGATACTCTTGAGCAGAGCCGGTGCTACATTTTGGAAGCGTCACTCCAGGTGATATCTTTTTTATTCTATTCATCCTCTGAGGCTGTTCAGAGGAGGTGTTTTGTCTTTCCTTGTGCGATTCAAGAAAAGCGTTTCATTGTGTTTCATTCCTTGTGTGACTCAAGGAATGGTTGATAATCTCTTGTGGGTTTTCAAGAGATTGTGAGGTATAATCTTTAATTTGTATTTTTACATGTTTCACTTGGGTTTAGTGGTTGTAAAAATTGTAATAAATTAAAGATATAAGAGTGTGAGATCATCTCAGGTTGAGGTGATTGGGAACTGGATGTAGAGTTAAGGTTTAATCCGAACCAGTATAGATTCTCTGTGTTCATCTTTCTTCCCTTATCTTTTAATTTTCCGCTGTGCATTATTAATCTGCTAGACTAATTAATATCAAGAGGAATAAAATTTGAATAAAATAAGAATTAAAGTTTTAATTTTTATAACATCAATTCACCCCCTCTTGATGCCACTTATTGCTAACATAATTTAGTGTTATTTAAGGAAATATGAGATTGTAATAATATATAGAATGGATGAATATGTGTTGAAGTGTTTTAAAATGTTGAGTATAGTATTTATATGTATATTTGTATAAATTTGGGAGAAAAATTTTTATTTAAAAAATTTGAGGAATTAAACAATCAATTGTTATAAGATAATCTATTATTTTATGTCGTTAAATAATCAATTAGTTTGGGCATGTGACATGTTTTCTTTAATATTTAATCAATTATATTTATAAATAATTAATTAAATAAATAAGAAAAAATTAAAAGTTATTTTTTTTCATGAAATAATCAATTTTTAAAATAATTTATTATTTTTAAAAAATTATTTCTAATGATTGTCCTACTTAAACCCTCTAGGTATCATTTCAAAAATTAAAAATTATTTATTATATATATAATATATATATATATATATATATAAATAAATACATCTATCAATACAAATATTTTGAAACAAAAAACTTTTTTCTTCCTAATTTTCCCTTATCAAATCTTCTAAGTGTATTGTTTTATAATTTAAAAATTTATTTATATAAATCTTATATGAATAAATAGATATTTTATTAATATATTTATTTTGATAAAAGAATTAAATTGAAAAAATTTTGAAAATAAAAAAAGAATAAAAGTCAATGCTTAAGTGCCTTCAAAAGATGTAGAATATTTTATATTAATGAATTATTATTCAAAATCACATTCAATGTGAATTTAAAATTTATAAAACTTGATAAAAAATGAAAAGAAATAAAATTTGGATAAATAAAAGATAATAAAGAGAATAAGGGTAGAGATTTTGAAATATACGATTATTGTGAGAGATGATATTATTTGAGTAAACCCCAATGTATTTTAAAAAAAATCTTATTGATTATGAATTTATGTTTGATAAAACTTAATTGACTACCACTAATAGAAGAATTTAACCAAATGGTTAAAAGAATAATCTTTATATAAAAATAATGTTGTTGAGAAATAAGTCTTCAAAGTGTCAAATAATGACGTGGTACCTAGAAAACTGAATGGTATTGTATAATCGTCTTTGGGGTGTGATATTATGTTTTGATAAGAGCACATAACTAACTTTGTAACCTTAATTATATATAAAACATTTACCTTGATTATATATAAAACATTATCATTAGTTGAGAGTCAACCTTAGTACCAAGGGTAGAATGTACTTCTAAAAGATTATTGAAGCTTAAAATAAAATAAGTCCACTGAGTTTTGAGAGTTTCAATGATATCGGATCCCAAATGTGAAAAGAAAATAATCAAAATTGTGAATAATAAGAGATAATGAGTTAAGAGAATAAACAAAAATCTCAAATAACATAACAAGACTAAGAAAGAAATATTTAGTAAAATATAGTAATAAATTTTATAATTTCTATGAGACTTCAAGAGTGAGAGACTCATCTCATACATAACATTTTCATAAGTAAATTATAAGGACCTAAATAAAATAATTTTAGATAGATAAGTTTTACTAAAATAATGAGTGGAATTTAGTTTAATTAAGTTTTCAAAGTATATATAAAGAAAAACAAATATTTCATCTTTCATTATTTTAAAATTATCATCTTTCTAATTTTTTTTTTTTAAAATATTGCTTTCTCTTTAAACTTTCTCACTTATCCTTTATTCTTTTCAAGATTCGAGAGCGAGTGAAAACTTGTGAGGAGAAGAACAATTTCATATGATTATAATTTTGTTCTAAGTAAGTTATCTATTATCTAAGTTTTATCTAGAATTTTGGTTTGAGTGGGTTGAATGTGATTTTAAAAACTTTATGCATGTGAGGTTTTAGTCTTTAATGTGATTCTTGATTTCCTAGATCTATAGTAATATAGTTGATTTTATGATCAATACTTTTAGAGTAAGTTAGAGTGACCTAAGTTTTTAATATGAAGAAGAAGTTTGGCTAAACTAAATTTATAGGTAAGGGATACTAGTGATTTCAATTACCATTACTTTAGGATAGAAGATTTGATCTCATTAGTTGAATTGATTAAGAAAATTTGATGATAAATATATTAAATTTATATTTTTTTTTATAATTAATAAGTAAAATTATAAATTTAGTTCCATTGATTCAACAAATTAGTTTCAAAATAGTAAAATAAATTTTTTTAAAGACGTTAAAATATTTTAAAATGAATATTAAGATCAAATGAATAGATTGATAATTTCGTAAAATTTTTTATATAATCTGTTGAATGGATTGACTTTAATAATAAAAAATAAAAATTTATTCAAATTATAAATTATAATATACTAAATAAATAGTAAAGTTAACCGAGATTCTAAATTTATGTTAGTAAATTAAATTGTTGAATAGTTATAATTTATTAAGCAAATTAGTTTGTTGTTAGGTGAAATTTTCTATTTTTGTCTATGATTTTAAATAAATATAATAAAAATTTTAGAAATTTTTATGAAAATTTCTTAAGTTAAAATTTTATAAAAATTGGTAGTTAATCTAAGTTGAAGGTCAGAAACAATGAGGCAGTACCAGTACCAACTCTATTATTTTCTCTCACAAAAGTTTCTCTCTTGAAAGGTAAAGAATGAGTTTTAGAAATTTGAATATGATTTTATGAAACCACTAGAGATTGGTGAAATTCGGGTTCCTTTGTGACTAATTGGATTGTGGTTTCTAGTTTGTGCAAATTATTTAAAATACAAGCAAATTTTCACTAATAAATTACATAAAGATCTATTCGCTAATAAGTAAAATAAATTTGTTTTCTATCTTTATAATTTATTTTCTTATAATATAATGATTTAAAACCATAATTTATTTTAATAAGTAAATTATAAGAAAAAAAATAAAAAAATACATTTGAAACTTGTAAGAAAGTTGTATGTACAGAATTTGATGTAAAGAGCCAGCACAAGATCCGAAAAGTGAATCTGTCTCTCTCGGATAGTTGACTTGTTCAATAATATATAGAAAGAAAAAACAATTTAGGACACACTACCAAATTAAATAAAGAGAGGATAGCTAGAATATTACTACTTTAATTATATATTTCTCGCACTTCAAGGGCCACTAGCACCATTTATATTATTCAATTCATTCAAACTTTAATCATCTAAATGTCACAACATTATAACGACAATCTACATACACACAAATCAACAACATTTTTAAACCTATAGTCAGAGGTTAATATCCCTTCTGACATAAGAAATTAAAAAAAAAAACATCCATAAACTTTTTTCTTTCTTCATAACAACGATCAAGATTCAGGAAACTGCAAAATACTTAATCATCTAGCAAACATATTGAATTTTATTTGTAATAATGTTAAAAAAATCTCACATTCATTACATTCATTAAGTTGAAATTATAATATAAATAAGGGTTGGGTAAATCTCACCTCTTAAATAGATTTAGAAGATGAGTTAGACTCCATAATCATTTTTTACATGACATCATAATCAGGATTAATTAGATTATTAAGTCTAGATCAAATAACTTGTTAATATATTAAATTTTGGTGAAAGATTATTAGGTTTAGATTGGACTATCTCTTAATAGATTATGATCCCCTTAATAAAGATTATTATCGAACTATACTATTACGTGAAACCTTTATTGTTAATAAGGTTATTGAACTTAGATTAGATCACTTGGAAGAATATTAGAAAAATCCTATTAATTAAAAATAAGACTGAATATACAAGTGAGATATAAACCTCATTTTTTAAACTTATTTTAAGAGTAAGTTAAATTTCATAATCACTTTTTACATAAAATATTATATAAAATATTATAAGTATAATAATATTGGATGCTCAACGAAAAAAAACTACTGTTAAAATAAAAGGACAATCCTTGTACGTTCCTAGACAGTGTCAAAATAAGAGCAGGTTGCCATTTCAGAAAGTCATTGATTGTGCATAGGATGGACGGTGTACGCTATCAGGATCTTGTTTCCAACAAATAACAACTACGCTTTGTTCTTTTATGCAAATATATACCACTTTCAGTTCCACCTACCATACTCCATACTAGTAAGTACCAAGTAGCTTCTCTGTCCTTACCTCTTTATGTTTCATTCATCTCCTTCTTCACAAACTTTCGTTTTCTTTTTTATGTTACCAAAACTATCTACAAACATGTATTCTAGTAATTATATATGTTGAAGACTTTTCTTCTGTTTTCTTAGTTTTGGGTGCAGAAGAAAATATGATTATGACAGGTTCATCTTCTGGGCAGCCTCAATTCATTGCCAGCACCGGTAACCGGAGCTTGTCCAATGCGCCGTTGATTGAAAACTCAGACACTGATCAAATTGTTGTACCTGATGTGAGTTTCAATGGTCCTTCTAATGTTACTGGTTGGTTAACTTTGCATAATGTTTTTGGTTGCTTTATGGATTTGAAACATTGTGTGGGACATAGCCGAATATCGCTTTATGTTTGAGTTTAACATTTGTTATTTCTGAGTGGATGCTTTATTCTCTGTTTATATGCTTCTGCTAAAGTGTATCTTAAGTTTTTTTAGTCCTATTGATTTGTATATATTGATAATGAGTGGGAATATGACATGGAAAATGGAATGATATAAAGGATTTACTTGGTAAGAGGAAGTTTATTTGAGATTCAATTGGCGAGTTAATTATTAATTTTTCTTCATTTCCTTAAAATAATCATAAAAAATTGTTCATTTTTCCAAAATAAAAACTCAATAATTCTATATTGTATCCTGTGTCGTGTAGGACTAACTAACCATGAACACTAGAGCTTGAGCTACACTAAATAATTGTATAAAATATATGAAATAAAATGTGTTTAACCTTTATTTTTGTTTGATCTGGGTGTTGTAGTTATCACATAGTAACGCCAATCATTTTTTTTACAGGATCACAAACGACAATATATATGTTTAATAGTAAATTTGAAGACCAATTTTAGTATAATTTAAACTCACCGTCAATTTTTATACGAGTAAAAATAAAATTGGGATCGCACATAATTTAAAATATATTAAATGAATGCAAACATTATTTTATGAACCGATTTTATTAAAATGAATTAAGTTTAAAGTCTATTTGATATCGGATTGTTATTGAATTAGTCATAATTATCTAGTCACATATTTGAGTTGAAGAGAGTTCAATGTGATAAGAGTATGTTACAGATTTTATATCGTTTTAAGATAAGATCAATTTAGAATATATTAAGGTACAAACTCATAAACCCGTTTTTCGGGGTTGAATTAAACTTGTAGCTTCTATGCTTATAGCAAGCATCCTAATGTGATCATCTTTCTATGAATGTTTCCAACGCACTGGTTATATAAACTTCCAAGTAAATTATTTGAATCGTGACATGTGGAAAAAGAAAATTATTTTTCCTTTGATATTTTATTGAACTGAAAAGAATATTAAGTTTTTACTAATTAGTGGCATAATAATGAGACAACCTGAGTTAGTGATTTGATTTAAAGTTCACTTGAGGAACTCACGTATTATGGTTTTTGTATTTTGCAGAGAACAAGCTGGAAAAACTTATTTGCATACGTGGGGCCTGGATTTCTTGTTTCCATTGCATATATCGACCCTGGAAACTGTAAGATTACTTATTTATCCTTTCTCCTGAAATAAAAAGGAAATATATAATTCCTAACATATATATTTTTACAATGGCTTGCAGTTGAGACGGATCTTCAATCAGGAGCTCAATATAAATATGAGGTGTGTATGGTATAGTTTCATGCAGTTGTTTCAGGTTGGATTCACTTGTTTCCAATTTAGACCAGAGATATCTTGAACAGTAGTTGATTTCCTTTATGATGTTAAAGTATGTAGCATTGGATTTGGATACTCACTTTACTTTGCCAGAATAGACTCAAATGGCATTTGTATAGCCACAAACAATTTAACTGTTATATTTGTGTTCTACAAAATAAAATAGGTTCATATTTTTAGCAAGGAAGTGGTTTATTTGTCCCTATTGTGGTTTCTAATTGATGATTTTGCAGATTTAATAGGTCATTATACACCCATGCTTCAGTCTTCACATTACTTTTTTGTCACATTTATGCTTTCAGTTACTATGGATCATATTGGTGGCGTCATGTGCTGCTCTTCTGATTCAAACAATGGCTGCTAATCTTGGGGTTGTCACTGGTACTTGATTTAGTAATCTTTTTGCTTTTACTGAATAAATTTGATCATTACAGGTTTGGATTTTAAGTTTCCTTCTTTGTTATCAATGTTTTCAAAATTATATTTTTCGCTTGCAGGAATGCACCTAGCTGAGCATTGCAGAGCTGAATATTCTCGAGTGCCCAACTTTATCCTTTGGGTGATTGCTGAAATTGCCATAGTGGCCTGTGACATTCCTGAAGGTATAGTATAGAGGCAAATTTACATTTTTGAACTGTTACTACTTATACATGTAAATGGTACATATCATAATCATTGTCTTCTAATGCTGATCTTATTGGCTGCCAAGTATGGTTTTGAAAATAGACATGAAAAATGTACACTTAATAGAATACATTGATCAGTTATAAGTACTGCTGAATGGCAATAAGAAAAGTCATCACATAAGGGGCAAACTATGAAGTTCTAAAACACAAACCATAAGTTCCCCTTTTTGGGTTCCTCTTTAACTTCTTTTTATTTTTATCTTGACTTTCTATGCAGTCATTGGGACAGCCTTTGCATTGAACATGCTCTTCAACATACCTGTTTGGATTGGTGTTCTTCTGACAGGACTTAGTACATTGATCCTCTTAGCATTACAGCAATATGGGGTAGTTTTCTGTATTCTACATATCCCTCTTCCCAATGGTTACCTGGCATCATACTATGGTTTGATATGATACACAAATTATTATATGCTGAACAAACTAATGGTTGGCATTGCATGTTCCATTAGGTTAATGTTTATAAGAAAACTATATGAGCACTTTTTCTTGGGTATTTAACAGGTTAGGAAACTTGAATTCTTCATTGCATTTCTAGTATTTACAATTGCTGCTTGTTTTATGGCTGAGCTTGGATATGCAAAGCCGGTGGCCAAAGAAGTTGTGACGGGTCTTTTTGTTCCAAAACTTGGGGGGCATGGTGCCACTGGTCTAGCAATTTCACTCCTTGGGGCAATGGTTATGCCGTGAGTTCCTCTTGTCTTCTTTCTGCAGCCATTTTTTTTTCTGTCCCTTAATAATGTGATCTAACTTAATGCCATGTTTCTTTGTTTATTATGCATTTGCTTCAGACACAATCTCTTCCTCCACTCAGCGCTGGTGCTTTCCAGGAAAATACCGCGATCAGTTCGTGGAATCAAAGTAAACATCTAATCCCTTGTCTGCATATATTCATTAAAATCAAGTCATTTCCTGTTATAATCGAAAGGATGTTAGCCTACTTAGAATATTGAAATAAAATGTTCAAAATATCAAAATGTCGTCTCAGACCATTAATCCCATGTGATACTTTCATATATCCTTACTGGTTTAGATTTAGATCTTTTTAATCATCTTCTCAGACCATTAAAAAACAACACTAAAAGCCTAATTTTCATATAATAATTTTGATAACTAAATCACTAAACTTTTCATTATTATTAATGTTTTAAGATAAGTTTGTTGAATAATACAGCATTAATCTTTATAATGGCACGTGCTTTTTAAAGGAAGAATTTTGATCAATTTTAACAAGCCTATAGGAATTTGAATTATTTTCGGAAGGTCTTGTTAACTTTGAGAACATCTGGCAATACCAAAACCAGGGCATAAATGTGAATTATGGTGAAGTTGAATCTGATGTGAGTCACCCATTTCTTTGACAGGAGGCTTGCAGATTTTACATGATAGAAAGTGCCTTTGCTCTTACGGTGGCCTTCCTCATAAATATTTCCGTTATTTCTGTAAGTGGTGCAGTTTGCAATTCTTCAAACTTAAGTGCTGAAGATCAGAATAGTTGTCAGGATTTGGATTTGAACAAAGCCTCCTTTTTATTAAGAGTACGTAACACCAATATGTACTTAGTTCTTGAGCTTCTTATATAATTTTTGTTGGAAAATGTGCTAATAAAATCATTGGTGATAATCTTTTATATTGTTCACACTCAGAATGTCTTGGGCAAATGGAGTTCAAAACTATTTGCAATTGCTTTACTTGCTTCAGGTCAAAGTTCTACTATAACAGGAACATATGCAGGGCAATACGTCATGCAGGTATGATGTTTTTTCTTTTTCTATTTTTCTTTTGGCATAGGAGTACTTTTGGTCATCTTCAGTATGATGTTTACATGATGTATCTCATCGTACGATAGTCCACAATAAGTCCATGCATAGCATTTCTCCTTTTTGAATTTTCCATTAAAAAAATATGTAGGACCCTTTATGATTCTTTAAACTATATAATGAAAGCAGGATAAGCATCTGTCAAATTTTGTATTTTCATATTCAGTTATGAACTTGTCTTATTGTTTACGAGCTTTTTTAATGGTGATGATGGACATCCCTAATAATGACCACTCGTATTACTGTTCATTGTAGGCCATTTCTACTTTTCATTTCCCCTTAATTTCTATCTTATTTCAGGGATTTCTCGATTTGAGACTGAAGTCATGGATTCGGAATCTGCTAACCCGTTGCTTAGCCATTGTTCCTAGTTTGATTGTTGCACTCATTGGTGGCTCTGCTGGAGCTGGGGAGCTAATCATAATTGCATCAGTATGATTACCTTGCCATTAGCTTCTCTCCATGTTTTTTAACCATATCATGTTATGTAATGCTTTTCATTTAGAATTTTTTTTGGTAATTAAAGTCAAAAAGTTCAAATTTTCACAAGTCGTATATCTGAAATTTGAATACATAGCATCCTATATTCCTATGCATTGCCCAATTCTATAATACGCAAGATGGACCATAGACAAATCGCAACATTATTGGGACAAACCAGAAATGTAAGAGATGTAACAACTCTGGCAGTCACGAGTAAGCATAACTGCAATGGTGAATATAAGTATGATTGTAATCATTGTGGACCACTCATGCTGTTGCATACAGTTACTTGTGCTGATATGCACTATTTTGGCCGTTGAAAACAAGTTTTGCATACTCTATTAATAATTTTGTATTGGTACATTTTGTGCATCATATGCAGTTGTGCAGTACTTGTTGTAATCAATTTTGTATACATGAAATCATTTTGTAATTTCTGTCAGATTGTGCATTGATAAATCTTGCCCATACTACTATTGACCTTGTAAGACTATCTTTTGGGATATGCTATAGTTTGTGCTGAAGTCCCTCTATGTCTACTGATCAGATGATCTTGTCATTTGAGCTTCCTTTTGCTCTGATTCCACTACTCAAGTTCACTAGCAGCAAAATCAAGATGGGAGAACATGTCAACTCAATCACGGTAACTTTTTTCATGACTAGAAAATTGAAAGTTGTTACAAATAGAAAATTGATTGCCAACATCACAAATGTTGTAAAAATATTTAGAATCGTTGTCTCATACGTACCTATTCGCAAACAAGAAAGACACATGTACTATTTACATAAATTTAATGCTCAGTTTCCCTTACACTTCATTCAAAATGCTATAATTCTTGAGGTTAATGTTGGAAAAGTTTGTTGTTGCTTCATGCTACATAATTATTCGTCAGAAAAAAAAGCTGTCCTTCTGCATGATGTCTGATAAATGATTTTTCTATATATACTTCAATTGCAGATTTCGGCTCTTACATGGATAATTGGTTCCCTCATCATGGGCATAAACATATACTATTTATTGACTAGCTTTGTGAAGTTACTTATTCATGCTCACTTAAAAATTGTGACTAAGGTATTCCTGGGTATATTGGGATTTTCGGGTGTGGCACTATACATGGGAGGCATTGCATATTTGGTGTTTCGAAAAAATAAAAAGACTACACACATTTTGGCATTTAGTACACCGGAAAATCAACAAATGGAGAATGAACAAGGAGATGTATCAATGTATAGTCTCCCAAGAGAAGACATAGCAAGCATGCAATTGCCTCAAAAAAGGAGTACGGCAGAATTTGATTAAGAAATAACTTGTAAGGAATATTAGCTAGAGGAGTGCTAACAAAGCTTTTATCAGGGACATAAAATAAGACATCACCTCTAGTGTGTATAAATTGACAGAGTTAGAGTGTGAATATAGAAACTGGAATGGGATCAATTGTAATCAGCTGCTAGAAACAATGCAACTATGTGAAATGTATCTATGAGTTGGTAACATAACTCTGTAGAAGATAAGAATCTCTTTGGACTTCTGGTATATAGCATAATCAACTTTTAATTTATTCATTTAATGCTTTTTCTTGAAATATGCTGGTGCTTGTGGGAAACTGGAAAGGCTATGTAATGTGATATCCTTCCATCCTTCATATTGTCACTTGTTATACCACATTGCTCATGAATAGAAAAGTATTATCATCCTTGTAATTTCGTTCTGGAGCATCCTACTTCCTCTCACAGAAGAGTTTTGTAGTGCTTCGTTTATTGTGGGAATATTTTGAAATAATTTATAGAGAAAGTTTCATGGTTAAATTTTTAACATGAGTAAAAGCTTAATTAGTTATACATGTAAATATATCCATTCTGCTCTTGATAATTTCAAAAGTTTAATTGTAATTTAATTATAATAATTGATTTGTCCGAAAGTACTTTGGGATTTGCAAATCAAGATTACGGAGAGAAAGTATTAAATGCGAATAAATAGAGAATTTGGGCTTAGGATGTTTGAGCCATTGTCAGTTTAGTACTTGAAAGTTGTTAGATATATTAACTACATCTGTAAATGCTGGCCCATAACCCAGATGTCTATGGTAAATGGTAAAAAATCATGTGATGAGATCCCTATGTATCTAAAGTACAACAGAGGAATATATATATATATATATGGGAGACATTATATATAAGGTTCAACGACAACTTGACCAAGAAAAATAAACCATATATGGGAGACAAGTTAGTAACCAACAAGGTTGATGTCACTGACACATGTCGAAAAATCATCCACCTTCCACGTTCCATTGTTGAACAGTTTCTCTTTTCCTACCATAAAAAAAATTTCCACCCACTACCCTTTTCCCACATATACGCGGATCAGCAGTAACCAATATTATTTTTACAAGTTTGAGAATTATAAGAAACGTGATGTGAAAAAATGGAGAAACTTGTGGTGAATATGGACTTTGAGTGACGAAGTTAGTATATTTATTTCAACATTTTGGAGAAAAACTGATCATGCATAAAGCAAAGGTGTCACTACATTATTATTTTTTTTTTCATTTCTTTCATTTTCAGTACAAGCAAATATAAAGTGAACTCAAACCAATTGAATGTCAATACCCATGCCTGTTTACAAACATCAAATTGCGTAAAGTTGCTTGAACTTCTGAAGGTGGAAAATAACTTGATATAAAGAAAGATAACAATAGAAGGTGGAAAATCCATTAATATTATCAATTTTACTTTTACACAAGGCCACAATTAGCGTGAAAGTGTGTCTTACAAACTCAGCATACGTACTTCTTAAGATTCTATATAATTTAATACAAATTCATTTAGTAACTGCTATAAACTTGTTAATGTATTGCAACCTAGCTAGTTAGGATTTAGCTTCAATAGGAGTCTTCTTGCTTTGGGGGCACAGGAAGGTGGCCGTTGTCTTGCAGATTTTTAACGGTCTCGTATAGACACTGCTTCACTGGGGTGAATTCCATTCCCAAATCTTTCAGCTTTTGATTTGAAAATATGTAGGGTTTAAGTCTCGGGTTCTTTTCATCTGAACATCTGCACAAGTGAAACATTATGTTAAGTGAGTAATAATCATATCTAGCTTCTTCAATTTTACATGTAATGATTTAACAATTATATTGGTTCGGGTTGTAG